>RJWH01003586.1:0-145533 GCA_004363575.1 Solenodon paradoxus
GCACACACCACACACACACACACCACACACACCACACACCACACACAGACACACACCACACACACACTACAGACATACACCACACACACCACAGACACACACCACACACAGAAACACACACATCACAAAGACATACACACAACACAGACACACACACCACACAGACACATATACACCACACACACACATAACACACACACATCACACACATAGGCAGAGAGAGAACCTCTGGTCAAATTAGCTTTTTCAGGCGCCACTCCTCCCAAGACCAAATGAGCAGCAGCAAACCAGCGCCAGCCAGGCCCTGGCGGCTCAGGGGTTAAGCCCATGCCGGGAGCTCAGTCTATACACAGCCCAAGGACCCAGGTTCATGGCTCAGGGCCAGGGAAAATCTCAAAAATAAACAACCAAATAAATAAAGTGCTCCTTCCTCCTCTCGTTGCCTTCATTCCTGCCTGCTTCCTTCCCCTCGGACAAGAAAAAATCAATCTCAACATGAAATACAGATACCAAAACAAAAAGACCAAAGGAACTCAAAAGAGACAGAAAACATGGGAAAACTTGCAAAGAACTCAGAAAGCTAAGAAAAGACCTTGCAAATCTGCACTGAAAAATGATATACTATATTTTTAAAAGGAACATTCAGAAAACAAACAGCTTGTCAAATGTAAAAATATGATAGAACAGAACATTTTTCTGAATGTATGTTAGACTTCAGTAAAAAAAGTTCAAGTGCACGACAGTAGAAATGCAAAACATAGGATGGAAAGATAAAGTCAAAGAAGTTTCCCAGAAAAGTAACAGGATGGCAGAAAGACAGAAAATTACAGATAAGAAACCAAGGAGCTCAGTCTAGAGACACCCAGTCCGTCCAGCTAATCAGAGTCCCACAGTCCAGCCCTTGAGCACTAGTAGAGGGTCACCCAGTTGTGAGGCAGGGGATGGAGGGCTGCGGGCCCCATGGAAGGGCAGAGCTGTGGATGCCTGGGTGCTGGGTCTTGGGCCACTTCGCCCTCCTGCGAGGCAGGCTGGGTCACAGGCTGAAGGGCAAGGTATGTTCTCAAGGAAAGAAACTTCGGGGAAGCTGGCCAAAGGGAGGCTGCTGAAGGCAGAGGCTTCCGGAGGTCCCAGGGCAACACCTCCTGATTGCACTTCAGCCTGGGGTCCTGCATCCCAGCCCCAGCATGTGAGAGTTCCTTAGAGCAGCCCTGTCATCTGGAGAGGACAAAACAGGGGGGCAGGCTAGAAACGACCGCCAGGAGAAAAGGGAGGAGGTGGGGGGCACTTAGCCACATTTCCTTTTGAGGGAGAAAAACACTAGCAAAGTACAGGGGAGATGACCTAAGAACCACTATTTTTTTTTTTTTTTTTTTTTTTACAGGAAAGGTGCAGCAGGAACCAAAGAGAGCAGGCAGGGAGAGCAAGGAGGAAGAAGCAGTTTACTTATTTTATTCCGTTGTTCACACTGGTAGTTCTCACCAGCCTGAGAAACAGACCCAGGACTTGACCCTGGGACCTGGGGGTGTACGTGGATGGCACCCAACCTTTACCAGGGTGCGCCTTACTATCAGAAGCACTTGACTTATTCGATTCAGCTATTCACACTGCTAGTTCCCCCACTCGGGACGCAGACCCAGATCCTTGGGGTGTCTGTGGACTGCACCGCGCCACCACCCCACCAGGGCGCACCTCAAGTCACTTTTAAATGCTGTTACAAAACAGCACCACTGGGGCGAAGGCGACCAGTCAGTGCCTGTGGACAAAGTCAGGACGGAAATGCTGTGTCAAATGTTGGGTTCCGTGCCTGAGGGAGGGGCTACAGTCACATTCTTCATTTCTGCCACTTAGTGCATTTTCTTCCAAATTTTTACCATTCTGCCTATAAAACCAAGTTAGGTCTAAAGCAACCCATTTTTTAAAAAGGACAAAGCCATCCCTGGGCACCAGATGGGTACCTTTAAGAGTCTTTTGCATTCCAGCCCTGAGAAGAGATGAAACCCTGTCATTTGAATCAACATGGATGGAGCTAGAGGGGATGATGCTCAGTGAAACAAGTCAGAAGAATGAAGACAGATGCCAGATAACTTCTCTCCTAGGTGGATGTGAATATAAAAAAGTGAAGGAACAACCCTTGGACACTTACAACAGAACTGAGGCGGCCAATAGGGAATGGGGGTGTGCGGGGGACAAGTGGTGGCGGAGCCCACCGGAAAATGGGGAAGGACACTTGCTATCCGGCGGAGGGCAGGGTGTGTTGACATCTCTCTGAGGAATGGGGAGATGGCACCTATGGGGAACCTACACGTAGAAGTTTATTCTAATGTGCAAAATCAAAGTTACTGAAATAAATTTTTTTAATTAAAAAATGAACTAGAGTCTTCTGTATTCCACTTTTAAAAGCAGTGAAAAAGCATTTGCTTAACCGTCTCAACTCCTCAGTGTGCCAATTCTGCAAATTGCATTTTTTCAATTACATTAAAAGCATTTTCCTGAATGGTTCGATTCTCCCACAGGACAGACACCGTGTGAGATGGAGGAGGCCAGCCCCACCCAGCTTGGTCACCTCCCGTCAGCGGCTCCCGACCTGGAGCCTCCACAGCTTTCCACTCAACCGCATGAAGTTTCCAGAGGCAGAAAGCGCAGCGTGGGCTCTGCCACTTTCCCTCTCTCGCTCCTGCTTCCACCCAGGCTTTTTCTGGAAGGCATGAGCTTACACGGCCCTCTGGCACGCAAAAGGGAAGTGGGAAATGTCTTGTTTGTTGGCCCCGGAAAAGTCGAGAAGTGAGAAATGTCTTGTTTGTTGGCCCCAGAAGAAGTCGCAGCTTTCATGTGGGGAGAGGAGTGTCAAAGAAAGCGACTCCTCCAGAAGTGACTCAGCAATGCCAGCTCTCCCCGGAAGCTCAGCAGCCCTGCCGACCAGCACAGGGTGCTCCCAACCTCGGGAGGTGAGATGATGGCAGCTTTCCCTGGAAGGAAAGCTCTCAAAGGGCGGGGAGCAAACGTGCAGAAGGCAGCCCTCCAACAGCCCTGCTCCAGAATGCTGTATGCCCTCGGCCAGGGGCTCGGCCTCTCTGGGCCTCTGGAAGGACAGGGAACCCACAGTGCACAGCACACACACCCACCATCCTCTCCCGCCCTCACCCAATTACCCTGAGCGCTGTGAGTCCTCCCCTTCCCGGTACCCGACGCCCACTCGGCAATCCAGCCCTCCTCCCCAGCTGGGAGTCTCTAATTTCCAATAGATTTGCCTCGTGCTTGAAATAAACCGCCTATCATCTGCATAATGCTCCACGACTCCTCACTCCACACAGCAAATCATTTCTCAATCTGGTTTTGTAAAATCCATCAAGAATAATTCTTTCAAAGCTGAAATAAGTCCTTTCTCTGGCACTTGAATCCATAAATTCTTTGGCTTTGAACCTGATATATATTCCTTTCTACAAAGCACATCTCAGGTACCCTAATATAACCAGATACGCTAACCTGATAAATCAACGGGAACCTGTAAGACATAAAAATGCCAATCTGAGCCTCCATGGGAGCCCTTCTCTTAGGCCCTTAGCAGAGCCACAGGTTCTGAAGCAGGGCTGGAGTCAGGGCTTCTCCCCCCGTTGCCCAGCCGCCTCCACCCCTGCCGTCAGGAGGGAGAGCAGGGGGCTGCGGTCCATTACCGCTACGTGACGGTGGACAAATCCCCCAACTGCGTGCTGCAACCTCCTCACCTGTAAAAGGGGAACTTGCCTCCTAGGCCAGGGGTGAAAACAAAATGAGTTTCAGCTCTGTGCCAAGCAGGTGGTAAGTGTTGGGGGACACCGGGAAGGGCAGCCAGGGCTCATCTGGACAGAGGAAGGTGGGTGCAGATTCCCCTCCCCGCCCAGGGCCCTTTCCTGGTCTCTTCGGGTGTGGCATCTTTCCGGCCAGCTCCGCCAGAGCTCAGACGGCATCGAAAACAAGCCCTCTGAACTGGCAGAGCTCATGCAATGCTCCTTCTCCCATCCCGTTTCCAGGGTTCATTTGGAGAGGTGGGCTCAGGCTCCCCACACCACCTGCCCAGTGTGCACGTCCTGGAAAAGGAGCGTTTCAAGGGTGCGACACAGTCCTACAAACTTTCGAAACTATAAAAGGATCTTTCTCAGAAACACTGAGATCGAAACTCTTTAAAAATGTGTGTGCAGAGACTACGAAAAGACTCACAAGAGCTGCATTAGCTGGAGTCACATAACCTGCCTCCTTTCTAATTGTCTTCAACCGATACAGATGGAGGGGCAGGCAGCGGGTTTCAGCCTCCCGCACCAGGCGTGGTGCAGCCTCCTCGGTTATCCCCACGGCAACCGCCCTGAGAAGCAGCCACTTAGCCAACAAGGAAACCGAGCGCTGGGAGGCTGCGTGATTCTCCCAAAGCCACA
The DNA here is from genome assembly GCA_004363575.1 of Solenodon paradoxus. Taxonomy (NCBI): domain Eukaryota; kingdom Metazoa; phylum Chordata; class Mammalia; order Eulipotyphla; family Solenodontidae; genus Solenodon; species Solenodon paradoxus. The sequence goes on from RJWH01003586.1 coordinate 4,407, forward strand.
CGGCGACCAAGCAGCAGACATGGACAGGACCCAGGAGTCCCCATATAGCCGTCTGCCCAACTCCCCAGGTTCCAGCCCCACACACAAAGGTGGTGGCTAAAGCCTGGCTGTAACGCCAAGCCCATCTCACTGCATTCCGGCAGTGAGAGAGCCAATTGTCTCTGACCACAGGCGCCGCCACACTATTTAAAAGGTGAAACCAGGAAATGATAGGAAACAACACAGAAATGACAGTCAAGTTTTAGAGTGCCACAAGAGGAAAGTGTTTAATACGTAGAGAAGCCCCCCGACCAGCATGACAAAAGATGGGGGTGGGGCAGAATTCACAGCACCTACGCTGCAGAGTAGGGCAAATTCTGCAAACTGCGCGGCTGCAGGGCGCAGGGCGCAGGGCGCAGACCAGGGAAGGCCGCAGGGGCAGGGAGGGGCTGGCTCGGGGTAGGACTGTCACTGATTTCTGTTTTCTCCAACATGCTTCATTTTTTGTTTTGTTTTTCCCACCTCCAGCCCCTAGTCTCAAACCCCAGTCCACAGCCATCACAGCCTGTGTTTCAGCCGCCTGAGCCCCAGAGTGGGCCTCCAATATAGTCCATATTTTCTGCCTCTTCAGAGCTTTTCACAATAAGCAGCGGTCACATTCACGATCAGAAATGAAAAGGTTTTCAGCATTTCAAGGAAGAAAAAATTCCTAGAGCAGATGAGTTAGTCGAGCAAGCAAACAACTCCTAGGTCATACATATGAGTTAAAAGGGTTTCCAAAGACGCTGCGGGCCGGGGGCTCCCTCGGTGCCTGGCGTGGGGGGGCTTTGCTAGTTAGAAGCAGGTCACGTCTGGGCTCTACCCTCAGAAAGTCTGAAGCCCACCCTACATGCAGAGGGCGTCCAGACGCGTTGAGCTGAAGGCAGACACTGAAGTGAGGAGCACACAGAGTACCCGTGCTGGGCCCCACTGTGAAAAGCAGATGCCTGCCACAGACGGGCACAAGGCAGCATCCGGGAGGAAAACAGCACTGGGCAGAATTATGAGTCATTGTTCTAGTTTACTTAATTTCTCTAGCTGTACATTTTTCAAAACTAATATAAGCATATTTTATAGCTCACGGAACATTCAGAACATATTAAAATAAGGATCTTTCCAAGGTAATGTGCCCAATTGAAATGTATGAATTCCAGAGTTAGGTTTCCAGGAGATGAAGGACCGGGCACTCCACGTTCTTTACATTAATCAGATGGATTGTGTTGTTTTTCTCCTGATCAGAAATCATCTTTCAGTAAATGTTACCTTGAATCAAGGCTTCTCCCACATTCTAGAAAGCCTGATCCTGTCTTACTGTGCCCCCTAGTGGCAACTAGGATGTATGCACTGCAAAGACAAATTTTTCCAAAAGGCTGGAAATATTTTTTAATCATTTTTAATCTTTACTTACCACTTAATAAGTACACTTAATATGTAATTCTGTGCCAGGTGCAACAGAGAATCTAAAAGCTGGTCTGGCACAAGCCCAAATCAGGAAGATTGAAATCTACAAGGTGAAGCAGGCAGGGTTCCCTGGTCACCGGGACAGAGACACCACCCCGAGGAAGGAAGGAGAAAACCCTGGGGCAAGACAGACCACGCCCACCGAAAGAGCCCTGTGTGCCAGGCACTGCACTAGCGAATGTTTAATTTCATGAAAGCTACCAAAGCACATGTACATCATTATCTCCACTTTAGACACAGATTGAGGCTCAGAGGAGTAAAGTTACTCGTCTGAGGTCGCACAGCCAGTGGCCTAGTGTGGGTTCCAAGTGAGGTCTGGTGACCCCGTCCCAAGCTCGCACCTCATCGGCTAGACTTTAGCCAAAAGCCAAGGGCAAAGGCCCCCTAGGGAAGGGGCGGCCACAGCTCTATCTCAGTGCCTGCTGCCCGCAGGCCAGGCCTCCCGCCACACCCCAGGCGCTCTCCCACAGCAGGCTCCAGGTCTAGACCCCTCCCACAGCCCCTCCACCACACACTGCCCACCTCTGACACCAGGGAGGGCAAAGAACAGCCAGGTGTCCTGCCCGCCAGGCCACACCTGAACCTGCAGGCCCACATGCCCCCCACCTGGCCTTCCCTCCCCAGGTCCCAGCCTGGTACCCGCAGAATTTCAGGCCATCTTCCCTAGCCCCTCCCACACAGTCTTCACACTGAAAAGAGGCTTGAAATCAGTTTGCTCAAAACCAATATGCCAAATACCATTCACCCAAAACTGTCAAATATCTTACTGCCAAGAGGACTCCAGATCGCCTGTTTGCACCTGTGGTTTACCAAAGCCCAGTCTACAGGGCTGGACAGTCAGGAGTCAGTGCAAGACAGTCAGGAGATGGGGGTCACGTTCTGCCTGGGCCACCTCCAAGGCCACCCCTGCAGCCAAGCCATAAGACATGGCCAGGGCAGTGGACAGGATTCCCGGGAGGCAGCCAGGTCACATAAGAGACACCCACATGGCCTGCGGCAGGAGGAGCAGGCGCAGCAACCGCACGCCCCCTCCACCACCTCTAGCCCACAGCAAAAGGCCCGGGGCCCCAGGCTCGGGGACTCGCCCCCAGCAGCAGCGCTCCCGCAGACAGAACCTCTGCCTGGGCCCCTCAAGACATCCAGCGCTGGGGCAACTGAGCCCTCTTCTGGCCACAATGTGTCAATTCTAGTTGGCTGCTTTCGGTCCGTGGGGAGAGCCAACCCAGACGGTTTTGCCCACAGGGCCTTGACTGCTTAGCAGGAAGCAGGGGTAGGGGACCCTGCAGAGAAGGAAGGACAAGCCACAGGCCTGGAGGGCAGAGGGTCCCAACAAGGCGAGCTCAGGGAGACAGAGAGCTGTCATTCAGACTCCAGGGTCAGTCAAGCCTGCCACACAGACCCACCAGAAACCATCAGACAGGCAGCCCCATCAGGCGCAGACTCGGGACAAGAGACGCTGAGAAGCCCCAGGACCCGGGGCCCAATCCAAGCATGTCAGGGTGCACAACAGGGACACTGAAGCCTCCTGGGCAGACATCCGGCCACCGGCCTCTGGGGAAAAGCCCGAAGACCTGCACAGAGACCCCCTAGGCCCCAGGCTGAAGGCAAAGCCTGACACGGTCCCCCAGAATTATTCTGTTAGCCTTGCCAGAAAAGAACACAGACAAGTCTTTTCAGATTGCAAACTGGCCACTTAAACGTGGCGCCCGTCGCTTTACCTCATTTCAGAGAGCCCACTGTGCTCAGGCCTCCTGGCTTCGTTTCTGAAGTGTCGCCCAGGGGGAAAAGCTCTCAAAACACAACTTGCAGGGTGCCCCAGCGGAGCAGTGACTTGGTCAGCACCCCCAGCTTGAGTGCAGTCCTCATCTATCCCAAGGACCCAGGTTCGAAACTCAGGGCCGGGGGAATAACCAAGATGAACAACTACATAAAATAAATGCTTCTCCCTCCTCCCCTTCCTTCTGCCTGCTCACCTTCACTGCTGCTGCAACTTTCTTCAGAAAAAAGCAAACGTAATTTGCAAAGACGACGTCCTTGGCAGGGAGGTGGCAGAACTCTAAGGGGAGTGGAAGGAGGAAGGCGGCACCGCTGAGTACGTGGGGCACCCAGCTCTGCCACAGGGGCTCTGTAAGTGTATTCTCACATGGTCACAGGACATAGACGACGCCCTTGCGGGTGAGAAAGCAGACACAGGGGGGCCCAGCACAGCGAAACGGAAGCCACTCCCTTCACTCCAGAGCTGTGTTCTTTCCGGGAAACTTCTGTCCAGCTGGCATTTACTGGGCCCCTATGGCGACCACAGGAGGAGAGACGACAGCGCTAAGGGCCCGAGACAAGCTGCCGGCCAGTGCAACACATGACCACACCACAGACCTGTGCACGGAGGGGTCACTGACCTCAGGCCCATGTTGCCTGGGGGGCTTTCAAACCAACAGTGAAAAGCAGCGCTTCTGTAAGAGCAGCAAGGCCGACAACAGAGCAGCCCTCCCAGCTCAGGCCCCAGAGCACCAGTGCATCCCACAGGGGCCCCTGGGTCCCTCCCACACTGGACACACAGAAAGCGGGGGCTGGGCTCCATCTATCCCTGCACCCCGCACCACGATGAGCCCAGAGCTGTTGCCAACCAGTGCCCCCAGGGCCCCAGGAGGTGCCAAGTTCCCAGAGCCTGCTTTCTTCTCCCTCTGATGGCACCCATCAGTGACTCGCCCGCCAGGGCTCTGACACCCTGCACAAGTCATGAGCTTTGTCTCTGGACAAGGCAGCTGTGGCGGGGGGCGGGGGCGGTGCACAGAGTGGACCAATGACGCAGGGGCCACCGGACCCCCTCCCAAGTGCAGGAATTCCAAAGGAAACGTTCAGCTCAGCCAACTGCCAGTCCGATCTCACTGATTTGAGAACAAAAACATCAACACTTTATCCCCAAGGGCAGCTGAAAAGCATGCGTCCTCCCGTCTTACCTTGAAGGTCTTGTCCATGGATGTCGAGAGCAGCATGTGGCTGGTGGAGGGGACCGGGCACCACTGGATGCTGTTGACGGGGCCCCGGTGTCCTCTCAGGAGGAAGAGCACCTTCCTGGAAATGGTGGTTTCCTTATACGGACTGTCCAAATACGGCTGGATGAACTCGGACACCCTGGAGGCCATGTGGAGTGGGGCCGGGGCCCGGGCTGGCCCCGCAGAGGGGCCCTGGGCCTCCCCATCTCCACTCTCGCCTGCTTCTGTGCTCAAAGGTGGCAACGGCCTCATTCTTTTGGGGACATAGGGCACGACACAGTCTTCACACCTTTTCCTCTGAACAGCGCTGCCACTTCTGCCCGGGGTTTCCAACTGGGTTTGAGGCCAGAAACGGGGCTCATGGGAGCCGTGTGTCTCCCAGGAAGGTGTTACTCGTTTCGAGCGGGCAGCTGCCAGGGGCACATGGCCCATCGGGGAGTGAGTCGTCCACAAGGAAGGACAAGAAGGCTTGTTTGTGGCACAGGTGACTTTAGGCTCCGGGCCAGGCCACTGCAGCCTCTGGCTGGGGCAAGACCCTGGCTCACTTCTCCAAAGCCGAGCCAGTGGGAGCCGTCTGCCTGCATCGCATTCATGGGAACCAGGCGCTGTGGGTGGGGGGCCCCCCTCCGGCATGTCCAGAGCCCCAGATGCAAATTCCTGCCCCTGGGGTTGGGCCACATCAGGAGTGTCTTTCGTCCCGCTGGCAGGCTCAGTCTCGGCCTCTGAGTCCGAATCATCATAAGCCACCAATGAAGCCATTGAAGACAGTTCTCGCTGTCCAACGAGGGCAGACTGGACAAGACCAGAGTCGAGTGTTAGAACACGCGTGGGAGATAATGTCGTTACAACACACCACTCAGCAGACTCAAGACTTAAAACCCATAGAGAGCCCACAGGCACATGGAAAGTGCTCCTGATCACTTATGGAAACACAGATCAAAACCACAATGAGGGCGTGCCCTGGTGGAGCAGCGGTTGGGTCAATCACCTCAGGAGCACAGGCCACACAAGCCTGGGTTTGAGTCCCGGGTCCAGGGGGAAACAACCAGTGTGAACAACTAAATAAAAATAAAGAAACTTCTTCCTCCTCCCTCTTCCTGCCTGCCTGCCAGCTCGCCTTCACTCCTGCCTGCATCGTTCCTTTAAAAAAAATGAGGTCTAACCTCCCACATGTGAGGATGGCCTAACTCAAAAAGAGTAGAAACAACGAGTATTAGAGAGAGGGTGGGGAAAAGAGACCATTCACACACTGCTGGTGGGAGTGTAAATTAGTACAACCACAAGAAAAATCAGTATAGAGTCCTCAAAAACTTAAAAATAGAACTACTGTATAATGCAACAATAATTCAATTTCTAGGTATCCATCTGAAGAATACAAAAACACTAATTTCAAAGGATCTATGCATCCTTATGTTCATTGCAGCATTATTTACAATAGCCAAGAAGCAGAAGCGACCGAAGTGCCAAGTGAGAGATGCGTGGATAACAATAGGTAGGTAGGCAGATAAATATAGATATGAAAGAATATCACTTAGATAGTTTTGTAAAACATGAAATCCCGTCATTTGCAACAACATGGATGGAACTACAGGGGATCATGCTAAATGAGATCAATCAGAGGAGAAAGACAAATACCAGATGATTTTACGCATATGTGGAATATACAGAAACAAAGCAAACAGACAAAACAAAACAAAAACTAGCCCCTTGGACACTGACAACAAAACTGAGGGGGCGGGGGGGGCGTGCGATGGGGGCAGAGTATACTGGGGGTCCATCAGACGGGGTGGGCTGTTAGCAGCTTGGTGGTGAGCAGTGTCTGCATATTCTCTGAAGAATGAATGCACACACGTAAAACATACAGTGTTGTGAAACAACGTAACTTCAATAAAATCATGTATTAGAAAATTTGGAATGACAAGAAGAGCTGGGTGAGGCACCAAGCGTGTGGCTGGGGAGTGGACCCTGCAGAGCCCAAGGACCTGCGCTGGCACCCTGCGTAGTCTGGGAAACAAATAAATAAACAAATAAATAAAACGAAAGTGCTTCCTTCTCCTTTTCCTTCCTTCCTTCAAAAAAAAAAAATGCTTCTTCCTCCTCTCCCTTCCTTCCTCCTTTCAAAAAACTATACGTAAAAATGAGGGCTTTTCTATATACCAGGCATAATTAATTAGAAAATGGAATTATAAAAAACGAGGACGATGTCCTATCTAGGAATCACTTCGTTTTCAAGGAAAGGTGCAGGCAGGGCTGAAGGCGAGAAGAGGCAGCAGGCAGGCAGGGAGGAGGGAGAAGCGTTTAAATTTTGTCTAGTCGTACATCTTGGTTGTTCCCAGGGGCCCCAATATGCGAACCTGGGACCTCGGGATGTATGTGAATCGTGCCGGGTCACTCTTCCACGGGGGTGCGCCAGGAAAGGCTTTAACCGGAAAACAAGCAAGGCCGAGATGAAGAAAATGAGAACTTTATCCAAACACAGAAATGAGGACCTGACGGAACGGAGACACGTGCCGTGTCTGTGACGAACGGAACGAGAGCGTTTCCACCGCACCAGCCCCACTTGAGAACTGCGCACAGGCGCGCGTGGCTGCAGACACACGAGTGGAAAGACGGCCCGCAGCACTGCTGACCGGCCATGAAGGCGAGGAAGCTGGGCTCACCCCATGCACGAGCTTCGGTCTGAAGCTGCTGCCTGGCAAACGTCCAGGATCCAGCAAGCGGGAAAGCGCGCCTCTGTCGGCGCCCCCGCCGCGACGCTCAGCCCTGCCTTCTGGTCCCTCTGCCAGAACTCTCTCCAGATCACACGTGGCCGGCAAGCCGGTCAGAGGGGCACAACCTAAGGGCACAGACGTCCCTGCGGCACGGCGGAGGCTCTGGTTCAAAAGGCCCCTTTCACGCCAATCACACAGACCCGCACAGCAGGGGTCGCCCCCTCTCTAAAGAGTCCCTCCTGCAATTCTGAGCCGTCATACATAATCACCTGCTGCCAACTAGTTTCTAGAAACTAGAAAGAAGTGCTTCCATGGGAGTGAGTTCTGCGCTGTTGGCCTGCAGGACAGTCCCCAGCAAAACGCGGGTGCGCGGCGCGGCCCGGACAGCAGAGGGCGCGGCGGAGCAGCACGGAAAGTAGGTAACAGACCAAGTTCCCGAAGGACCAGCCTGCAGACCCTAAGAAGCCTCCCGAGCTACTCCCGCTGCCTGTGGAGTCTGGTCACTACCAGAAGGTTCGCTCTGGGTCCTTCGTCACGTCATTCCAGACAGTCTGCGTATCAGCCCTCTGCCCTGGACCGTGGGTTTCACGCCCCCTGGAACCCACGGCTCTAGCCCTGCCACCCCTTCCCTGGCCCCAAGGAAAGGCTGAAGGGCTCCATCGCCAGGCAAATTAAGCGTCATAGTCTGCCTTTTTCAGTGACCCCCCACACACACTGCAGCCTAATCCAGGCGCTTAGCACCTTCTCTAGAAAACGTCTATGCCAGGTCAGTCCATCTCAAATGGAAGCAACATAGCAGACGAATTAAAAACTAATGAAGCTGGTGCGCCCGGGAGGAACAGCAGTTGGGTCAATCGCCTCCAGAGGAGCGCAGACCACATACTCCTGGGTTCCAGTCCCAGGCCTGGGGAGAGGCAACCAGTGTGAACAACTAAATAAAAGTGAGGTGCTTCTTTCTCCTCTCTCTTCCTGCCTGCCTGTCTGCTTGATTTCATCCTGCCTGAACCTTCCTTTAAAAAAAAAAAAAAAATACCCTAATGAAGCTACACACTGTCTGGTCTGGCATTTCTGGTCTTTGCGGCCCCTCCTGACCAGACATGTCACCTGTCTCAACTTCTGTGCACAGCACCACCCACCAGAGCAGCCTATTCTTCCTGTCAGAGGGAGCCCACGGGGTTCAGCCATTAGGATGGGTTCCCACCCACCCAGTAGAATCCAGTGGTAACTCATGGGAGAGGCCGGTGGCCAGAGTTACAGACAAGGTCTATGGCAAAAAAGCAGCCCCCCTTCCCCAAAAAAGCAAAGCCACAGACTGAACAAGTAGGACAGTGGGCAACAGGCCTCCCACACCATCTGCTATGTGCACATCTCGTTCACTCATCTGACACACACTCACGGAGCCAGGGCAACCGCCAAGCCCCACGCCAGGCACCGGGAACACCAGGGAGCGACAGAGAAACAATGTCCTGCACTTCACGTGCTCACGTGCCAGTGGGAGAGACAGACCAGACTCAAGTGAAGCAGAGGATTCAGGTGGCAAGGAATCCTACACAGCTAAGGAGAGTAGGGGTGGCAATGGTCTTGGGGCTGCAGCTTCCAATGGGGAAGGGGCTGAGGCTCCCTAAGAGAAAATGTGACCCCTGGGTAACACTCTCCAGGAGCGAAGGAGCAGAGGGGATGAGAACCAAGCACTGAACCCACAGAACAAATTAAATGGAGTAAGAGAGGAGGCAAGGATGATCCCAGGAAAACAGCCAAAAATGGAGAAAACTAGCACCACTGGAAAGAATATAAACTTTAGGAAACTAGTGATGCCTTTTATGTTCCTAGGGTGAATAAAAAAAAGAAGAAAAAGGTTTCATGGACAGAGGGAGATGATAAAGAGGACAAGGTGTAAGTGCACTCTGGCAGTTTAGTGGTTAGGTCCACCGCCTGCAGCCAGCACAAACCACACATATCCCAAGGAATCGGGGTTCACGATCTGGGGTCAGATTCACAACCAAGTTAAACAACTAAATAAAATTCATGAATGTGTCATCCTCCTCTCTCTTCCTGCCTTCCTGCTTGCCATCAATCCTACCTGTACCTTTCCTTTAAAATAAAAAAATTTTAAATGAGGATGAGGAGCGGTTAGATGGAACAAAAGGTAAAGGGATTGGAGTTGGAGAATCGAGGCTAAGGAAGGACCTGGCATGGCACAGGCAGTTCCTAGCACGTCTGTTCCAGAGGGCAGGACTTTCCGTGGTTTGCTCACTTTATTACCCCAGCATCTAGAAATATTTGTGAAATGTAACCTCCTGGGAGGCAGGTGCACAGGAAGTAAAAGAAATAAGATTCTCACTCAATAAGCATTTCCTGGTGACCTACTCTGCGCCAAGGCTTATGTCGGGTCTGGTGTAAGCAGAAATGAAATACAAAACACGGACGCCACAGACGAAATGCAGGTAACAAACAAGACGCGACCAGAGATGGGTTTTGAAGGATGAATAGGAGTTAGCTGAGCTGTCAGGAGAGAGAAGGGTATTCCAGAGCACTGCGCGTCCGGAAGAAACCTGAGAGCCAGGAAAGGCGGCCGGTGGCGAAAGGGCGGTGCTGAGAGACGCGGGGCGCTCGGGCCGCTGCGGGTGAGAGTGCGGGGTGTGGGGTGCGCGGTGCGGGACCTCTCCCGCCCGGGGCCCGCCGCTCACCACACGCGCCGGAAGCTTCCGGTCCCGCCGCAGAACGCCCGGCCTGCGCTCCGCCTCCCAGTGGCGTTACGCCGGAAGTTGGGCCGTCAACCAATCAGCGGTGGCCACCGCCCCGCCCCTCCACGCAAACAGCCAATGAGAGCGTGGCCGCACCGGAAGTTGTTCCCGCCGGACGGCGTTTCCAGGGACGCGCAGGAGCCCACTGGCTGAGCCGGCGGCGCTGACGGGCCCGCCCTGTGGGTGAGTGGGGTGCGGGAGGGGACGGCGGGGCCCGCACCTCCGGGGCCGCCTGCACGCAGGATCCGGAGCCTCCTCTCAGCCCGGCGCGCTGCCCACTGCTCCTGACACCCGGGGGCTCGGAGGCCGCCGCGGCGCCGCCTTCCCCCCAGCGTCTGCTCGTCCCGAGCCTGCATCCGCCCGAGCCTCCCCCTGTCGCCTCCCCCTGTCGCCAAGGGGAGACGCCCCGCTTTTAACGAGGTGTGCCCCCCGCCAGGGACTTTTCCAGTTATCGCACTTCGTTCCCTTCGTGGTAAAGTTGGGGGTCTTGGCGCCCATTTCAGAGGGCGAAGCCCAGAGGTGACGGGACTGGCCCCGGTCTGGAGGCAAAATGCCGGGGCTGGGATTGAAGCCCAGAGCTGTCTGAGCCCAGAACTCGGGACCTTCCCGCTGCACTGCGCCGCCTCAGTGAACAAAAACCGCGAGGAATTTCCAGGGCGCCTTTCGCCTCCGCCGACCCCCCTTAAACAGTTGCTTCTTCTGATGCTCTGGGTGGGGGTCGGAAGAGGGTGTGAGGTCCCGCAAAGGGCAGCCAGTAGGGTGCGGCTGATGCAATGGCCTGCTAACACCTTCCTTCTGCAGAGGGCTTCATTGGTCGGCCCCCGCCCCCGGCTTCCGGCCCCCGCCCAACTCGTCCCCAATTGGACAATTTTGAAAAGCGATTGGTCAAGAGGCTCCAATGTTTTTGAGAAACTGAGTGATTTCTTAGAAACCGGTGCAAGTATCTGATGCAAACCGAAAACAACAAGGGGCTGTTCTAAAAAGGAAACCGAAAGGAAAGGCGAGGGTATTAAAGAAGGCTCTGACTGCGCGCGGCAGGCTCAGACACTCAGCTGCCGGGCAGACCAGCAGCCCCTTCTGCAGGGTCTCCCACTACCTGGGTATGTATTGCTGTCTTTGCTTGATTTACAGCTTATTCGTATTTTTGCCAAAGAGCTGGAAACCTGGTTTAGGGGGGAGGGGTTGTCTCTCAGGATCAGAGTGTTGTGCATTTTATTTCATCTCAGTTACCCAAGGTTCAGGTGATGTGTGGCTTCCTTAGGGCATGCAGGCACTGGATGCAGTCTCCTGCTTGCTTCCTGGCTTGGCTTTCCTCACTCACCTTCATATTGGGTGTCACATTTTTCATGGATGGGACTTGCTTAAAAAGTCAGCATCCAAACATAGTAGGCTTCTCATCATGATACTCAGTATTTATATCTGACTTTGTATGAATGAATGTCCTGTCTTCTCTGCCTTTTAAGATAATGTTCATTTTGTTATTTGGAGGGAGAAGTAACCTTTTCTATCCATGTTTAAAAAAGAAAGGAACACACTCTGTGAAGTGTAAAGGTATGGAGAATTTTTTCGGGTCCTCTGGAAACTTGAGAGTCCAGTGCCTCTGAGACCAGGATGGGAAGGGAGGTGTTTAGCCTCCAGCGACTCCTGGTTTTCTGCTCTTCCCAACTGCTCCAGAACTGGCCCTCCTGATGCCATCCTCCACCTGCCCCATGGCAGAATCACTGTATTCTGACTCTATCTGTGAGATACTTGGGTGAGGCCCTTTTTAAAGCCTTTTCACTTTCTCTTTGCGCTGCTGCAGAGCTTGCAGTGTGGCTCTTGACACACCCTGTTTTTTTGTCCGGGGGAGGTATCAGATTACTTCCCAGATCTTAGCTGCTTTTTTTGTTTTAGATTGCGTGTTTGTTAAGTAGAACAGGCAAAGCTCCTTAGCGAAGATTCAAACCTCTGCAGTTTATGCAGTAAAGCACTCAGGACAATAGTCCTTCACCTTTGCGCCTCAGACCCCTTTGGAGAAGTAGTAAAACCTGGATGCGCAGCGCAGAACATGGACACCCATGCACATGCAGACTATCGGTGTCATTTCAGAGGTTCAGAACTCTGGGTTAAAAACCTCTGAAGTTACTCAGTTCCAATAGCTGGCACATAGATGGGGATGTCGACTCTGGAAGACAAAAGGAAAATGTATGCACAAGAAATGGGGGTGAGTGGTGGCTCCATGAGCTGAGAAAGATGATAGTTGTATCCTCATCTCTGATGATTCCTAAATTCTTGCTCAGAAGTTGCATCATACACACACAAGATTTACGGTGTGGGCGACTCCCACACAGAGGGTGTGCCTCATGATCATAAGACCAGGGAGCCCTCATCTGCTGGCCCTGTGGCCAGCTCTTTACTCCTGTGCCTGTTCCTAAGTGGGGTTCTGATTTTAGAGTGACAGTTTCCCTGCATTTCCCTGCAACATGGCCCCTCATTGCTGATTCAATTCAGCTAGCTGGTCCTTTGTAGTTAACCTGCTCCATTGCAGAGGGAGATGGACTGTCTACAGCTCATCCAGTCATTCTACCTGGCACTTTCCTGGGATTTTTTTTTTTTTTTTTTTTTTTTTTTTAAGGAAAGGTACAGGCAGAAAAGAAGGCGAGTAAGGAGACAGGAAGAGAGAGAAGAAAGATGCATTTATTTATTGTATTTAGTTGTTCATCTTGGTTACTCCCCCCAGCTCCGATTTCCAAACCCGGATCCTTGGGATGTATGTGGGCCAGCCACAGACTTAACTGCTAAGCCACCAGTGTGCATCCCTGGGATTTTTTTTAAGGGTAATTTAACTGTGCTTGATTTTGGTCCTACTCATAAGATACAAACCTTAAAGGGGAAAAAGAGCTAAATGCCTTGCGATATTGATTTGTTTTGCTGAGCTGCTGTGTGTCAAGTACTAGAAGTGCATGAAAGAGTAAAACTCAGTGCCTGCTTTCACTGTTTAATGGAGAAGTTATAGATGACATGGAGCACAGTGAATGCTCTAATTCAGTTTCTGCTGGAATGTTCGAGACCACCCGGGACAGAGCAGCCCACTCGGCCCCAGGGGCCCGGGGGTCATCACAGGCTGCAGAGAGGAGCTAAGGTTTAAATTGTAAGATACCTCACAGTATTCAGATGGGAGAGTATCAGACATTTCAGGCAGGGAAGAGCTGGTATTCTGAGAGCAAACCTGACCCAGTGGGCACTTTGTCAGCAGATGTTTGCTTAGCCATTCTGGTGGTGGAGCCCAGGGGCTATGCCAACTTACCCAAGCCACTAGCCTCTAGTCCACTAATGCAGAGCATACCCTGTAATGCCCAGCTTTAAGAGTAGAGAGAACGCAGGATAATGGCTAAAGTATCTGCACTTGGTGCTTGATCATTTGAGGCCAGAAGTAATCTTTACCGCTTTGTTGACAGGGTGGGGTTTTTCTGGTCCAGCGCTGGACAGAGGGTTCATCCACATTCCTCTTTTGGGGGCCACTCTAGACTGAGTTTTGTCATCTCGCTCATCCCTTTCTGGGAACTGAGGTGACTTTCAGTCAGGAGGGGAAGAAACTGGCTGTTGACTCTTCCTGGTTTCAGTGCCGTGGTTTCCTTACCTTAAAGTTGGTTTAGTGGGCATGCCCTGGTGGCCTAGTTCAGGCCACCGGGCGTGGCCTGCATGCATCCCACGGTCCCTGGGCCAGGGAACAACCAAGATGAACAACTGAATTAAATACACTGCTTCTTCTTCCCCTCTCTTCCTGCCTGCCTCTGCTGCTCTTCATTCCTGGCTGTACCTTTCCTTTTAAAAAATAAAATTGGCCTAGTTAAAATGTATGTACTTTGTAAACAAATGATTAATAAAAATGTCATCCCCCAAATGTGTTTGGATCATAGTTACTAAAAAAAAAAAAATCTAATGGTTAAAGAAACAAAGTAGTCATGTATCAATCCTCTTTGTGGGGAGGGTGCCAGGCCAGACCAGACCACTTAGCGACCTGCAGGTCCCGTTTATCTGCCACCAGCCCTACAAGTTTACATCATCGTCCCGTGTTACATTCGCAGGCTGAGGCCCATGACAGTCAAGCCACCTGTTGGATGGTGGTGTGGAGTCCTCAGGTCCCCTGCTTGGGTTTGTACCCCATCTCTGCCGTCACTTGCTGTGTTACCTACGGCAGGTGTTCACCTCTCAGTGCCTGGCTTGCTCATCTGTAAGTGGAGTAACATCTGCTTCACAGGCGCACCCTCAGCGTGAGTCAATAGGAATCTGGTGCTTAGAACAGTCCCAGGTGCAGACCCTGGAGGGTGGCCGCTGGGGCACACATGGCGTTGCCTCTGCTGTCACTCTATCCATTTAGTGTGAGCAGCATTCATCGATGGAGCGGGAGGTGAGCCGAGCCCTGGACCCCTAACCAACAACCTCAAGAACCGTGCCCATGATGGGCTTATCCCTTGTCTTACTGTTTGCGAATTGCTTCCTCTTGTTTTCTCTCGTGTCCCTCATATGAACCCTGGAGGAAGGTGACGCGCAGGTGGGGTGACACCTTGTGGTGAGGAAGCTGCCCCTGAGAAAGGGGATGCGACTAGCCTGCAAGGGGCTGCTGGTGACCCATTTCTGCCCCAGAACAACGTTGGGGCCTGCCTCAGGCCCCTCTTTTTCTAGCAAACACTGACTAACAGGTACACGCACACCCTCCAGTGTTTGCAGCAAGGCGACACAGCGTGCAGAATGGACAGGGTGCACAGGGGCCCCTGCACACTCACCTGCCCCACCCGACTGCCTGAGAACACAGCGGCTGGCCAGCGTGGAAGCCGTGTTTGCTCAGCAGCACGTTAGTTACAGCTGGAGAGGCCTGGGAATTCGCCCCAGTGCAGTTCAGATAAAGAGCAAATAGCACGTTGGCCAGCCGTGGAGCTGTGGTGAGCTTAGGCGCTCAGTCCTTCGGTCTTTGCCAACACGAGTCCTTGCCCTGCGCGGGGCCTGGGTGAGGCACCCGGGCCTCGGCAAGAGGCCCCCCACACAGCCCATTACACGTCCGTCCGCACTCCTTCCGTCCTCGCCCTGGGCATCTGTTCTTTCTCCTTCCCCTTTGCTCTGACCCCAAATTTCTCTGAGACTTTGATTCATAGTTTGTCCAGAGCCTGCATTTCAACTCCCTCCAGCCTCGGGAAAGAAGCGGGATTAGATAAAGGAAAGAAGGGGTTTTGTTCATCTTGCCTCTCCCCACAGTTCTGTCCGGACCCCTGAGCGCCTCTTCGACAGACTCCCTTGCCAGCTGGACACCGAGGCCCAGAGGATGGCGGACATACCCAACTGCGAGCTGGGGTGCACCTCCCCGCTGGAGCTGTTCAACCGCGTGACTGCCCAGGGGGAGCTGGTGAGGACCCTCAAGGCCAGAAACGCACCCAAGGTACGTGACGTGCCCGGTCTCCACAGGTGTGTCCCAGCCACGTGTGTAAGGCGCTGTTCCCTCTGCACGAGGGGCCTGGGCAGTAACGGCTCCGTATTCTCCTGTACCGCCCCCTCTCCCATTCCCGCCCCAGGAATGAAATACTCCATCTGTTAGCTGAGGCTTTTGATACGTACCCCCATGTCTCTAAAGATCTTATCATTTGACTTCTCCTTTCTGTCTCTCGTCTCTTCCTCTTTCAGGCATGTTTTCCCAGCTCCCAGCCCTCCTGGTCCTTCTCACCCACCCTATGCTCTTGCTCCTTGTTGGCTTTCCAGTCGGCCTTCCCTCTGGCCATCCTCCCCCTCCTGTAGGCCTCGCACTGTCTTCCGCCAACTCTGGCGCCTGTTCCACTGCTCGTGTAAACAACTCAGCCGACAGCTGGCCTCTGGAGGACAGTCCAGTACTTTCCTTTCCTGCCCAACTTTGTTTTTTCTGGTGTGGACAGTTGTCCTAATCTCTGTTTGCTTGACTTTTGTGCACTGATGACAGCAGGTCTGCAGGCTCTGTCCCACAAGGTGAACCTCCTCTCGGGCCAGGCATCGGGGTGCTCTTGAGGACTCTCCCGGCCTTCTGCTCTGGACTGGTGACTGCCTCCCCCGCTGCCCATCTTGGGCTCCTCCCTCTGCCCGCCCAGGGCCTCCCTCGGCTCTCTGTTTCCTGGTCCTGTTTTGTCCAAACACAGCCTCCGAGAGTTGCTGGGAAAAGTTAGTGCTGAGGAAATAATTTGGGGGCTCTTGCATGGCTGCAAGTCTCCTTACTTTACCTAACAGTTGATTGACTGCTAGTAGGGATGTAGAATTCCAGGGTAGAGGGGATTTTCCCTCCGGATTCCAAAGCCACTGCTCTGGCATCAGCAGCTACCATGGGGTCTTGGAGAAGCCAGATGCCACTCCTCTCTGTTCTTCAGGAAGCTTGTAGGACCTTTGTTCCATCGTTTTGACATTTCTTGCTTGACCTGATAGGAGCTTGGGACACCTCTCAAAATGGAAATCCTGACTTTTAAGTCTCAGAAATTATATTACTTCTTTGGTTTCTTCTGTTTTTTTCTGTTCTCTGATCTCTATTCAGAGACTGGTCCTCTGATTTTCTTATCATTTGACTTCACTCTCCATCTCTTTTTTCTTCCTCTTTCAGGCATGTTTTCTCAGCTCCTGGCCTCCTGGTCCTTCTCACTCATCCTGTCGTTTTGCATCCAAGCGTTCGCTCCCTCCCGGAGAGTCCCCGCGCCCCACAGCCTGTCTCTCCCCATGGGAACAGTGCTCTTTTCCTCTGAGGCCTCATGGTCGCTGTTCTGATGTTCTTGGCCCCTTTGCAATTTTTATTTCCTGCACGCCAGTGCTTCCCTTCTGCTTTTCACATTCAAGCTCCGGTGCAGTTTTCCAGGGGAGCACGGAAAATGGATTGAAAGCTCCACATATATCAGAAGCTGACTGTGTCAGGCTCCATCCCTGGAGAGACCAGGCCACTCCCTTTTTCTGGGAAATCTTCAGTGCCAGCGTCCTTGGACCTCGTCTTTGACTCAGCAGAGTCCCCAGAGAGGGTTCTGAGGTCTGCCGTTCAGAAGGGACAGCAGTCGGCTCAGGACTGTGCAGCCGTGTGGACAAAGGGCTGGGCTGCCACACTCCCTGAACCCTCCTGCTCCTGCACAGCCTGTCCCCTGTGTGTGTCGCAGCCAGTGCAGACACATGGCTGTCCGCTAGACCCTAACCCAGAGCAGAGGGCATCTGAACAACTGCTCGTAGACCTGGGCCCAGCGCTCCTGTCTCTTCGACCCACCTCTGCCCTCTGAACCTGGGACCATTCCCGGGCAACCTTACGGGTGCCCCGGGTTCCAGAACAGTGCGGCTCCTGGTATTTCCACGACATCCCACTCCTGTCCTCGCACGTGTGCAGACGTGGCCAGATCCCCATTCCTGAAACCCTGCTGCTGACGCAGGAGACTTCAGAAGTGCAGCCCCTTCCACCCACTGCTGCAGCTGGCACGCGGGCACATGTCACTCTGGGGGTCTCCACTTGGGCTGCCCACTTCTTCCCCCCGGCTTCCTCTGCCATCACTATTAGCTCCCAGGTCTCCAAAAAGCTCTCCCTTGGTTCTCTTCAGACGGCGCCCACCATCTCCTGTAGCCTGTGGCTGTTTGGAGCCCAGATAAACCATTGCATTAAGTAGATAGCACAGAGAAAGATTTTAAAACATGTTGATAGCTCCCAGGAAGAAGCTTACACACCAGCCAGGGCTTCATGGATGAGGCTTAGTTGTTCCAAGTATAGACCTAAAATAAAGGACCCAAATATTGGCATTTGTTCTTTAAACCTGTTTTGGGAATTTGACGACGACATTTTTGTCACTTTAATATCAAATTTGAGGAACATGAGGTCAGCGTTTTAGTCGTTCTTCGTGGCGCCAGGCCTGATTTTAGCCAAGAGCAGCACTTCCAGAGGTTAGAGCAGCTCCCTGCTCTGTGACCGACACAGCCAGCGGACCCGAGAACAGAGGCTGTGCAGCAAGACCAGAGTTCAGTGAAAATTGGAAGCAAACTTGGATCTGACCCCCAAGTGCATTCCACTGGAAGCTCCTGGCATTTTAGAAACCCATCTAGGCAGGGCCCAGAGCCCCTGCCCTGGGGCAGTCCACGCGCCTCTGCAGGCCCCGGCTCCTGCCACGCGGGGCCAGGCCCTCCGCTCCTCCTGCTCCCCTGCTTCGAGGGAACAGGCCCACTTCTTTCCGAGCAGCGGCTCACCAGACAGGATCTGCTGGAAGCATAGGTTCACCCTGGGGGTATTGGGGAGACGGTGGCTGAAAGACAGATGGAAGAATGTAAAGACGCAGCTCCGTCATCTAGCATACACACAACCCCCAGTGACTAAGCACAGAGAACCCTGAAACATCGTGGGGGTTAGAGGTCCCGAGCCCCCTGCAGTCAGACATATGGGTGCAACTGACTCCCGCAAACTAGCCACAGTCATCCCGTGGTGTCTGCAGGAGCTTGGTTTCAGGACTCCCCCTACCACAGACGGCAAGATCCATGGGAGTCAAGTCCCTTCTCGTCGGCCCTCCACGTGCTCAGGTTCTGAATCCGTGAAGGTGGGGTCCACAGACACAGGGGACATGGGGAAAACAGGATGACGTGTATATATTGAAAATACCCGCGTGTCGTGCAGCCAGGCATCTAAAACCCGTGCATTCAAAGGTCAGCCGTGCGCTCAGCTGCGGGGGCTGCCTCACGTGTTCTCCGCCATCAGCAGTGCTTGGGGTGTCTTCAGTCTGAGCTTTCACCCAGAAGGCCTGTCGCGTCACTGTAGTTACCCATAGTGGTGGGACGTCCACTGCACTAGAGATGCAGATAAATGGAACGCACTGGGCCCACATGTGCCCACGGGCCAGCTCCATCACCTCCAACTCTCAGATTTCAGAGTCTTCAGCCCAGAAAGGACAGTGACAAGGACCCTTCCTCACAGGGTTGCTGTGAGACTGAATGAAGACTGCTGGGAAGCACCCAGCACTGTAGGCAGCAGC
The DNA here is from genome assembly GCA_004363575.1 of Solenodon paradoxus. Taxonomy (NCBI): domain Eukaryota; kingdom Metazoa; phylum Chordata; class Mammalia; order Eulipotyphla; family Solenodontidae; genus Solenodon; species Solenodon paradoxus. The sequence goes on from RJWH01003586.1 coordinate 23,303, forward strand.
GGTAGCACTCAGCAACTGGGTACTGTGGTCCGCCCTTTAACCCTCGCCTGTTCCCTTTGTCAGGATGAAGTAGAGTCTGCAGTACAGCTGCTGCTGTCGTTAAAAGTGAGCTATCAAGCTGCCGTGGGAGAGGAGTTCAGGCCTGACTGCCCTCCCGGGAACCCGGCCCCCGGGGGCGATGGCGGCCCGGCCACGGACGAAGCTGAAGAGGACTTCGTGGACCCATGGACTGTGCAGACAAGCTGCGCCAAAGGCGTTGACTATGACAAGCTCATTGGTATGTCCCCGGGAAAGGCTCTCCTGCTACAAGTGATTCCATAGAACTTTTTTACTTTCAGATTAACCACAAAGCCAATCAAGCTTCTAGGCCAACAAAAAAATAGATCCTGAAAAACTTAATTTCAAAATAAACTTCATAACAGACTACTTAGCAGCTTTTTTTTGTTTGAGTGAGTCAGAACCTGGGAAAGGTCTGTGCAACGGGCTTGTCTGCGGTTATTTGACCTGTCTTACTGGTCACTTGTAAGGTACATAAGTTTCTCCTCCATCAATGTTGATTCTGGAGCTAAAAGTAGAATTGGGCAGATGGGGACCTCCTCACAGGTAGCGGTCCTCTCTGCCAAGCTCTTCCTGAGGGGCTGCTGCTCTGTCAGGTCCTGACTCTGAGAGCAGTGACCATCGTCAACGGAGAGACAGAACTGACATATTTATCTAAGTCAGAGGCATTTTCCGTGGCTGCAGTTATCAGGAGGGAAGATCCACTTGAGAACAGACATTAGCTCAAGTCAACAGCTTGAGAACTTTAAAAAGTCTGCTCTCACCAGTACATAAATTATGTCTTAGTAAGTGTGTGTGTGTCTGCCTGTCTGTCTGTCACTCTCTCTGCTAGGCAGATTGCTTTCTGGATGTTTCCCATCAGAATATAATCCCAGACAAAACAACATTGTATTTTATCATTTGTTTCCTGTTCTCCCAATTGTGCTCTCAGCTGTCATTGTTGACACACAAGACTCTTCGCTTTCTGTTAGCGAAGGACCAGGACCCCAAGGCCTAGAGCGACTTGGTGTCATGAAGGCTGTGTCTGGAGTGCTCGGTTTCAGTAATGCCTAGCCCTCCCACCTCCTCAGAGAGCCATCTCTTTTCTCTCCTTTCCAGTTCGCTTTGGGAGCAGTAAAATCGACCAGGAGCTGATAGCCCGGATCGAGAGGGCCATTGGTCAGAAACCGCACCGTTTCCTGCGCAGAGGCATCTTCTTCTCACACAGGTCAGGACCTTCTCCAGGATCCCCGCTCCTTTCAATGCAACAGCAGTCAGGCAGCCTCTTCTGTGCCGCCAGGAGCTGGCTGTGCGGTCGTGGCCGTCCCTCAGCCTGTCTCTGACCCTGAACTTACTCATTTGGGGACTGACTGCCCCCTCACACAGTGGGGGCCAAGCTCACAGCAGATGAGATTGTGCCAGGGCATGTCCCCTAGATTACCAGATGTCAGAAGTACAAAGGAGACTAATAAATCCCACTTCACCGTTTCCCACAAGATAAGCAGGCAGCTTCCTGAAATTCCGTCCCTCTTCCTCTTATTGTGCTGGCCTATTGAGAATGATGTCAAGAGAGAAACCAGAATGAGTGCTTGGAACCAAGCCTCCCCACTCCAGGCCACAAATCCCATACAGAGAACCCCAGAAAGGGCATGTTTCAGATGGGATCCTGCCTCTCCCACCCTGCCACCCGGGTGGGGCCCATCTCTCCTACCCCGCAGACCACCTGGGTGGAGTCCACCTCTGGACACTCGATCATGGGATTTCTGGGCAGAGGCATGGGGTTCTGTTCTACGTGCATTTCACAGTTATGGGGACACACACAGGACAGAACTCTTCAGACTGGGTGTGTAGACAACTCCAGGCCCTGCTCTGGCAGAATGTAGCCAGAGCCTTCTCTTTGCTGAGGTCGAATCCACGTGGCGCACAGCTCACCGTGAAGTATGCGGTCCGGTGTGGAAACAGCTGGCCGCAGCTCAGCTCAGCCCAGCACAGGGAAGCTCAGGAGAGTTAGCTTTCCACTGGACCAAAGTTGCTACGTGTGCGATGCATCACACGGAAAGCACCGTCCGTGACTTAATGAAAAGGTACTCCGTTGTGGAAAAATGCTAGCCGTCATCTACGCCCTAAGCAGTCTTGCATCTTTTTGCCAGTGGAGGAAGGGTCCTATAAAAAGCGGATCTTCACGCACAGGGAGACGAGGTGGCCTGTACTCACAGGGCTGCGCCTTCCTTCCTGTTACTAGTTCCAGATCACTTTCGCCACCCGGGAGAGGCCCCTGCCATGAACGCCACCCTCAGCCTCCGTCCCCACAGCCGCGGGCACTTGCTGACTGCTGTCGGTCCCTGGGTCTCCTCCTCCGCACTTCAGGTGTCCCTGCTCGCCTGGCTCCCTTCAAGGTTCCTGCATGGTTAGCCTGTGCCAGGATTTTGTGCCCTTTACTCCCGAGTGACACTCCGTGAATAGACATGCCCGCGTTTTGCTGACCGCTGCGCCAGCACATGGGCTTCAGGCCACCGCCACTGCCATCCTGAGTGTGTCCTGTGGGACGCGTTGCCGGCTCCCTTGGCGGTCTCTGCAGGAGGAGCTGCTGGCTCCCATGGCCGCCCGACTCTCGAGGGCGACGGCCTCACGTGGCATGCTCACCAGCAGTGTCCAGACAGGGTCCCCTTTGTCCCCGCGCTCGACCACACTCCTTGTTTCCAGCAGGTTTGTGTCTGCACTGCCCTCCAGGTCAGTGTGGGGAGTGTCCGTGTGTCTTTGCTCTGTACGCCCCACCGCTCGTGACAGTCGGCATCTTTTCTGATGCTCGTTGACTAAAATTTTCTGTTTAGAGAAAGGTCCTCTGATCTTTTGCCCACATGTTAGTTAGACTTTCATCTTCTCACTGTCGAGTCACCGTCTCCCTCACATTCTCAGCCTTCAGGAGTCCTGTCCAATGCAGACTTGCGGCCCCTGCGTCTGTTCTGGGCCTGGCATCTCACCCGATGGCCATGGGCTTTGAAGCACACAGGCTTTTAATTTCGATGAGATCCACTTTATTTTTTCTTTAGTTCCTTATGCTTTGGTGTCATGCCTACGACGCTGTTCTCTAATGCCAGGTTGTGAAGATCTATGCCTGCGTTTTCCTTTAAGAGTTATTTGGCTTCAGGTCTTCCATGAGGTCCCCCCTCAGTTTCCAGTGGATTTTTGTGTCTGTGGGAGGTGGACCCTCCTTCGTTCTTTTGCATGTGATGATACACTTGTCACAGCAACATTTTTTTGAAAACTATTCTTTCTGCATTGAATTTTCAATCATATATTTTAGGGTTTATTAAATATACTTCATATGCTGCCTCACATACAGTAGCTTTATAGTAAGTTTTATCATTGCAAAGTGTGAGTCCTCTAGTTTTGTTCTTTTCGAGATTATTTTGATAGTTCGAGGTCCCTTGCATTTCCAGATGAATTTGAGAATCAGCTTGCTAATTTCTGCACACAACAAAAAAGAAGCTGGGTTTTAGCAGGGATTGTACTGAATCCTTGGATTCTTTAGGGATCTTAAAGCTCTCCTCCAGGCCCTGGTGGAGCAGCAGTTAGGTCAGCTGCCTCCAAAGGAGTACACACCCCAGGATTAGAGTCTCAGGTCCAGGGGAAACAACCAGTGCGAACAACTAAATAAAACAATGAAATGAAGGGAAAAAAATGCTGTCTTCCGATCCACATAGAACGTCTTTCTGCGCGTGTAGCTCTTTATTTGTCTCAGCGCTCACGGCTAGCCCTTCTTTTAGATTTGTTGGTGAGGATTTGTTCTTCCTGACGCTGCTATAAACAGCACTGCCTTCGTTTGGGCTGTCGCCTGTGCTTCTGACTGAATGTAGACCAGACCCCCCCGGCTGGGCTCAGTTCGTTTGCTGGAACAGCTCACTGGACGTGGTGCTCACGGGATTACCAGCCTGTTATAAAGGCGCGATTCGGGGACAGCCAGGCGGGAGATGGGCAGGGTGACCTGGGCCTGTGCTCTGTGCTCTCCAGGGCCCCCCACCACATCTCCACTAGATGATGCCCACAGCGTCCGAGTTCCTTTCCCTCCAGCCAGTAGCGACCACAAGTGGGAATGGACAGAGAGCAAGTTGTTCTGTGGCCAAAGAGGGGACAGGGAGCTCGAGCTCTAAAGGCCCATCCCGTGCACAGGGGCAGAAGGCTGTAAGGGTATGCAGAGGAAGGAGAGGGAGGGCGATGTTTGGGTCTCTGACATCTGCAGACTTCCAGGAAAGGTGAGAATTCCAGAACGGGGAGCACCTGTTGAATTAGTTGGGACCAGAGCTGTCAGGGCACACGGGTGGGGATGTTCTGTGTCCTCCTTGACCCATGTCTCGTCTTCCATATTGCTCATTGCTGGAGCCAAGACAGACCAGCACCATCGTTGTCTCTTCTACGGATGTAAATGCCACTGTCCTCGGTACCATTGACCAGTTTTGCTGCTCTGATTCCTGCTTCCATCTAGCCATCTTGAAGGAATGGCCAGCACCAGGTGACATGCTGACCACCAAGAAGCCCTCTGACCTGACCTTTGGGGCATCAGTACTATGTTCAGACATGGTTGATTGAATCTCTGGCCTCGTCCTTAAACTCAATCTCAACCGAAAGTTCTCATCACGATTGGTTCTCTTGGCAACAGTCCCCTTCCTTAGCTTGCCTGGGGCTTTCCAAAAGTGGCCTCATTAGCATCATGGTTGAAAGTGGCTTTGTTATTGGAATAGTAAGTCTCCCATTCCATCTTTTTACTCTTATCACTTAAGATATTCCAAGGGTTTTAGAAACTCTTTGCCAGAAGTTAAATGGAGCAAGGACTAAATACATACTTCTTATTATAATGGCAATATCCGATATCAATATCTTCTTCCTCTGTATAGAACATAACTGATGTGCCTGTTGAACTTACATCCTACACTTTTGCTGACTTCATTTATTAGATCTGATAGTTTTTGTGTGTGGATTTTTTTTTTTTTTTTTTTAAGGAAAGGTGCCGGCAGTGATGAATGGGAGTAGGTGGGTAGGAAGAGAGAAGAGGAAGAAGCATTTTATTTTATTTTTATTTAGTTGTTCACACCGGTTGTTCCCCGCAAACCCAGGACATGAATCTGGATCCTTGGGATGTATATGGACTATACTCCTTTGGAGGCAGCTGACCAAAACACTGCTCCACCAGGGAGCCCGGTGTGTGGATTCTGTAGGATAGTCTATATGTAGAATTGTCATAGTGAGTCAAGACAAGGTTACTTCTTCCATACCGTTTTAGATTTCTTTTTCTGGCCTCACTGCTCCGGCTGGAACTTACATTGCAACATTTGAAGTTGGGTGATGGGAGCATCCTTGTCTTATTTGTGATCGCATCGTAACAAGGAGCTGGCCAGGGTCAATTTGAGATCCAGTTGGCTTTATTCAGGAACTGGGACGATCTCATGTAACAAGCAGAAAGGCTTTGCAGAAGTCGCACAAAGTGAAAGGTTATATTATAGTCAGAAAGAGGGTGGGACGAGAAAAGAAAAATTCTTTCAGTGAAGCCAGCTTCCTGGAATGTGGGGAGTGTCTTATCAACTTAACATTCCACTTGAGGAGAGACTGAAACTGAAGTAATTAAGTCTTTGGTGGGGCTTGGCCCAAAGGAATCCTCTAGGGCCTGTTCTTTTTTTATTATGATCTTAGGAGAAAATCTTTCATCTTTAACCAGTAATTTTAGCTGTGAGTTTTCCATATGTGCCCTTTATCATGTGAAGGAAGTTTCTTTACATTCTTAAGTTTTTGAGTATTTTTTATCTTGAAAATATGTTGGATGTTATTGGTCCTTTTTCTGTGTCTCTTGAGATGATGGTATGATTTTTGTCCTCCTATTAGGATCTGTCCTTCTGAGGAGTTTTGTGTATTGAACAACTTTGCATTTGGAGACAAACCGGCTTCGAGTTCTTGAGGATGTTTGTCTCTGTTCTCTGAGCTGTCGTCCTGTGGGCTCACGTTGCTGGCTGTCTGCCCTGCATGTCAGGATAATACTAACCTCCTAAAATCAGTTGGGAGGGGTTAGTCCCGCTTCAATTTGCGGGGGAGTTTGTGAGGGATTGATGTTAGTTCTGTATTTGAATAATTGGTAGCGCTCACAGGGAGTAGTCTGGTTCTGAGCTTTCCTTCTGGAGTTTATCCCACTGATTCTTTGCTTGTTACAGGCTCGTTCAGGTTTTCTGTTTCTTCCTGAGTCCTCTCTGATGGCCCGTTTCTCCCTAGGAATTAATCTGTTTCCTCAAAGTATACACCCTTATCATACTCCCTCATCGCCCCTCCAGTCCTGTCGGGTTGTGAGTAGTGGCCCTTCTTTCTCTCCTGACTTTGCCTTATTTGTTCTTGATGACTTTAGCTCACAGGTGAGCAGTTTTGTTGTTCTTAAAGCTTTTGATCTTACAGTTCCCATGTTCTTCTGACTGAGTGGTTGGCTTCAGTGGGGCAGTCCAGGCCCGGGGAGAGGCCGGCCTAGGACCGAGGCTGCGCCGACCTAAAGTCTGCGTGGGCCTGCCGTCCAGCCGCATGTGCTGGACTTCTCGCCAGGAGCCCCACATCCCGGTGCCCATGACAGCGCCTCTGGAGCAGCTGTGACAGCTGCATCTGGTCCTCTTCTGTAAGCCCACGAGAGTGTGGCTTGGTTGGTATGAGAACCAAAGGGCTCTTCTTCCACAATGACAGTGTTTATTCTTTCCCTATTTCAAATGATCGCACACTTGTGATCATTCCACAGGGAGCAAAAACAAAACTAAGCACAAAAATTCAGATGCACATAATCCTGTCAGCCCACAGATATTCATGTTAGCTTGGCCGTGGTGTCTGCGTCTCCTACCCAGACCTGCAGGAGGTGGCTGTTCCTCCTTTATTAGGGACACTTTGCTCAGAAACCACATTCACAGGCCAGAGCAGTGATTTCAGCCCCTGCCGAACACTATAACAGGGGAGCGTCTCATAATAAATCATCAGACGTCACCCGTGCCACCAAAGCAGCATCTCTGAAGGCTGGGCCTGGGGCAGAGCCGGGAAGTGGGGCCCTGGTTCTGAGGGAGGACAGATGATTCCAGAATGAACCCCAGCACCTGGTTCCCCTGCCTGAGGGAGCCCAAGTCAGCAAGCCAGCTGGGGCCTTCACCCTGAAGCTCCCAGGGGACTTTCCTTCGCTCCCTCCGCTATGGAAGCCCCTGCTCTCCCGTCAGGGTGTCCTCTGGGCAGGAGACTGCCCACTGGACGGGGTGTGTGCTGGGCTCACTCAGGGAGGCGTGGAGAGCAGGTGCTGGAGCCACGTGGTGTCCAGTGTTTGCAGAATCCCGAAGACCCCCGGCGACTGTCCACCCGTGTTGTCCTGGAAATGCCTTCCAAACCTACGTGTCTGCACTCAGACGGTCACAGGAGAGCCACTGAGCTGACGCCGCTGTCACTGCCGTAGCATCAGCACCAGGACAGCCAACCCCAGGGTTTTCCAGGCTCTTTAGTCACTGCCATTTCCAAGTGCAGCTGAGCACCCGGGTGGTTTCTCAAAATGCGCTCTTGTCCTTTTTCCTTAGAGACATGAACCAGGTCCTGGACGCCTATGAAAACAAGAAGCCATTCTACCTGTACACGGGCAGGGGCCCCTCGTCTGAGGCCATGCACTTGGGCCACCTGATCCCCTTTATTTTCACAAAGTAAGTGCCTCGTGGGCCTTTCCTCGCTTATGGTGAGTCGGTCGGGACCTTAGTGACCAGCCACATCTGGAACTGACCAGACTGCGCTTTCACGTGCGCGAACGAGCTGTGGGGACAGATGGCACCTTGATGGCGTCTGTCACCGTCTGTATTCCTGGTGCCGCCATGTCAGAGGAAGGGGATGCAGCTCTGAGGTCAGCTGGCCTGTTTCGCGTCCATCCCCTCGCCCACGTGTCCGTAGGAGTCATAGCTGCCGCGTGGGGTGGTCACACCCGCCTCGTGGCGTCATCGTCAGACTCCAGAGCATGTGAGCAGGACGTGCAGCGCTCCATCTGGCGAGTGGTGATAGCCTGTATCGTGTCAATGGTGTCGGGACTCCCAGGGTCCTGACATGTCGAGGGTGGTCCTGAAAGATCATTGGTAGGAGCTGGTTTTCAGATCAAAGTGGTGGTTTTCTGCAGGCAAGTGAGATGCCGCCGGCCTGTCCTCCGTGTCTCGTAGGTGGCTGCAGGATGTGTTCAACGTGCCCTTGGTCATCCAGATGACCGACGACGAGAAGTACCTGTGGAAGGACCTGACGCTGGACCAGGCCCACGGCTACGCCGTGGAGAACGCCAAGGACATCATCGCCTGCGGCTTCGACATCAACAAGACATTCATCTTCTCCGACCTCCACTACATGGGGTAAGAAGAGCCTCCTTCCTGCTGCCTTTCAGGGGCGCGGGCGCGGGCAGAGCTGGGCCGGAGCCCCTCACTGGTCTCGGCCCCAGTGACAGTCCTTCAGTAGCCGTGAGGCTCGTACGGTTCAGATTCCGTCCTTAGCTTGTGACAGAGAAGTGCTTCTGCACCGTGGCTTCTCCAGAGTCAATCAGTCCGTCCGTCCTCCCTCCCAGCGCACCTTTCCCCTCACAGAGAAGAGACTGCTTGCGTGACTTCCTCGCCATCTAGTTTCTTAATTGGCCACTGAACAGGCAGACCCGCTTCACTCTGAAAATGCTTGAACGGAGACTCGAAGGCTTCGCACTTGGCTCTAAGTGATGAGCACAGAGCATGTGAGAATGGTGGGCTCTGCCAGGTGCCCGGGAAGGCCGCTGTTTGGCTAGCAGATGTTTACTGAGGCCTGCTCCCGGGTCCAGGCATCCGGGCACGGTGACGCGGCAGTCGTGTGCCGTGTGGCCCCCGCGCCAGCCTGGGGTTCGTTACCATGGCCCCAAAGGGGCTGTGAGGCAGTCAGTGCCCCGGGCGCACATGCTCCCACTTCCCAGGGTGCTCCGTCATCAGTGCCAGGATCGAGCGTGGGCTCCACATCCACTGAGAGAACTTACGTCTCGCTGTGACTGACCTTTCTATGCGAGCTGTTTGCAGTCACTGTTCTCGCCCCTGCCCTGAGGGCACAGTCAATGAGCTGTCCTTGAAGGAGCATGATCTCTGAGGGAAGGACAGCCCGCTCTCCCCGGGCCTGTCAGTCATGAGCACGCCCGTCTCACCGTGCAGCAGGTTAGATGGGATTCTAGGTGTCGGTGTTTCATGACTTCATGGCGCTCCTCCTGAGCTGCAGCCGCACGTCGTCCCTGCTCGCGAGCCCCTGCCACTTCTCCAGCATGTCAGGGTACATTTCTGCTTCCCTCTGTGACTTGCTCCCTCCCCAACACCCCTGCCCCTCCAGCCAGGCAGAGCATTTGCCATCCACACCCTCACCACGTGCCCCTCAGCCGTTTCTGTCCCTCTCGCCCAACACCCCTGGTTTCTCAGCTTCCTGCATCCAAATGTGTCACCAGGCACCACCACTCTCTGGAAGGTACCCTTTCCCACAGCCAGAGTCCGGTGCCCACTCTGGTGCAGTGCAATGCGGGGCACGTCAGACAGCCGCCCAGGCCCTGAGCACAGAGCAAAACCAGGTCCCTGCCTCCCTGACCTTGGGGGACAAGCAACAGGTGCCCTGCTAAAGCCACAAAGGTGCCGCAGAGATGCGAACTTGTGTGCGGTCCCCGTGACTAGGCCACCACTAGAGAGTTGCTTTCAGCACATTGGAGAGGCTGGGCCAGCGGGACGTCCTGGCCACCCAGAAAGCATTCACGTGCTTTGCCCTGCCAGCAGGGGCACCCTTCTCAGATGTTGGCACCACAGGGTCCCAGCTCTCCTTAGAAGGATGTCTGATGTCAAACCCAAAGTTAGGAGGGAGATTTTAAATTAAATTCTGTCTTCAAGTCTCATTCCCTTTCAGAGCTCCTTCTAAACACGAACATTTAACCTTATCTTTCTTGAAACTTAAATTCTCTATCTCTGTTGAACAGAGCTCCTTCCTGGCCTGCACACGTGGCCTGAGCCTGTCCCCAGCCCGCAGCAGACATGCTGGCTCAGGCCGTACTGTCTGCAGGGAAAGCCCCTGGGTCCGGCATGATTCTGGCTCTCCCTGCAGGTCGAGCCCCGGTTTCTACAGGAATGTGGTGAGGATCCAGAAGCACGTCACCTTCAACCAGGTGAAAGGTATCTTCGGCTTCAATGACAGCGACAGCATCGGTAAGCCCTCAGAAAGGGCCCTGGGCAGCGGGCCTCTCTGCCCCAGATGCCCTTGGCTCTCAGCTCTGCCAAGTCTGTCATGCAAACTGTTGGGCTCATGTCCGCATCCCTTCTAATGCAGCTCCACAGTGCCAGGCTCTGGGGCTGAGGCTCCTGCTTTCCTGGGGTGCAGGGTCCAGGCCTGCCGGCCTGCGGGGCACAGGGTTCAGCTACAGGGCCAGCCTGCAGGTCAGCGGGGCTCTGTACCAGGACGCTTCAGTCAGCACCGCCCTCTGCTGCTCCCGTCAGACCCGTGCCTGCATCAGGTGTTGAAAGGGCTCCTACGCTTGGACCCCCAGCCCCTAGGCAGATAATCAGTGCTGGCCCGGGGACAGAGGCGAGCACCTGCACGATGCTACGCAGAGACCAGGGCTGAAGCCCTGACTGGGCCCCTCAGTCACTGCTCCAGACAGGCAGCGCCTGAACATGTGCGCCATGAGCGGCGACGGCGCGTCTTCTCCGTGCGCCGTGAGCAGATGTGCCCGCGGTGGCCGCCCTGCTATCGTGCAGGCCCCATTGGCAACAGCAGTGCCCTGTCATTCCTCCAGAAAAGGACAGGTGTCCCCACCCCAGAAGGTGGTGTCTGTTTCTAAAGTGGGGAAGCAGCTCCAGGAGGGCGTCACAGGGACAGGACTGAAGAAACATCACGTGGGCTGCCTGCGAGCTGGAGCCACAGCCAAATGTGTTCTTGGCAACAGCTGGGCACGCACATGGGGCCAGCCCCAGAGGCTGGACAGCCCAGCACTGTGACCGGGTAGCCTGGGGGACGCCACTGGTCTGGTCATCCAGAGATCCATGCCCTTTGACCGCAGAGCGCCACGTCTGCGGGTGTACACAGTGATACCAGCCACCCCCACCATACAAAGGTACTGGAATTGTAGTCATCAAAGGTGAGGGACGCCTGAATGGCCATCGCGGTAGAGAACGGTTAGATGGCGTGTGGCGTGTAGGGAGCAGAGAAGACATTCGATACAGACGGGCTCCCAGCACGGAGCCAGGGGAAGGAGCAAACAGCCATGGCTGCTGCGATGGGGTGAAGTAGAGACGGTGACACGGACAGCTCGGACTGCTGTTTCCTCCTTCCCACCCTTCTGTGCCGGTCAGAGTAGTGTGACTGTCACCTCCCTGGTGGGAAGAAAGCCCTTTCACTGCTTGGTTTCCTGAACAGGAATGGCCTCGTGTAAATACTTTGTGCCCCTTTCAGGGAAGATCAGCTTTCCTGCCATCCAGGCTGCGCCCTCCTTCAGCAACTCGTTCCCACAGATCTTCCAAGACAAGACGGACATCCAGTGTCTTATCCCATGCGCCATTGACCAGGTAGGAGCTGGGCTCGTGCCCGGGGTGTTTGTGGGGTCCCAGGCCTCTTCGTTGGGAAGGGGGCTTTGAGAGGGGGCGGGGGGACAGCCCGCTCTTTAACCTGCTCCAAGTCTGAGCTTCTCGCGAAGACCCTGGGTTGCTCTCGGGTCAGAGCTGGCCCGCCTCTTCCCACCATCCTCAAAAGGCCTCTCCCCCAGGATCCTTACTTTAGAATGACACGAGACGTGGCCCCCAGGATCGGCTACCCCAAACCCGCCCTGCTGCACTCCACCTTCTTCCCCGCGCTGCAAGGGGCCCAGACCAAAATGAGCGCCAGCGACCCCAACTCCTCCATCTTCCTCACGGACACGGCCAAGCAGATCAAGAACAAGGTGAGCGCTGTCCAGGATGGGCAGCCCCAGAGCAGAACTGAGGTCACAGGAGCGAGGGCTTGGGGAGGGGAGAGGCTGGACAGGGTGGGAGCAAGGCCCTGCAGGCTCGGACAGTGTCCTCACTCCACCCTCCAACTCCGCGTCAGTCGAGCGTCTGGAGCCATCACCCTGCTACCTCCAGGCAGCCTGTCCCCACCCAGGTAGCAGGTGAACTTGTTCTGTGTCCTTCATTTAGATAAAAGTGGAATTTTTTTCTTTCTTCTCTGCTCTTCTTACCAAAAATCTGTTCTGGAAGCAAAATCATGACGGTTTTCTCTAAGTTGCAAGGAAGAATAGAAAAAAGCACATTTCCGAGCCCAGCCATACTCCAGGAGCTGGGCCAGCTGCTGCTTGCTTCTCTCACTGGAGACCGTGGCGTGTCCCTGTGAGACACGGGGCGAGTCAGCCAAGTTTCCAGCCGCAGGAACACACAGCGCTGGCAGGCTGAGGGCTGCTTCCTTCCCAAGGGGCACAGAATGCGTCCATGCCCTTCAGGGGACAGCCGTGCGGGGCGAGAGCAGTGACGCCCTAGCGTGCAGCAGGCCTGAGTCGCCGGAGGAGCGCGGAACAGGAGGGTGGTGCTCCCTGCTTTCTCCAGGCTGCACTTCGTCCTGACGGACCCACCCAGTGTACACGCAGCCCGCCCGCCATTCCGCGGAACTGTGTGTCACCCTGGATGTGGGACCGCCGTGCTCGGGGTGGGAAGTCTGTAGCGGGAGCGGCAGAAACTGAGGCCCGTGGGGCAACATCTGAGTCACAGCAGGACCATCTGGAAAGTCCCAGGCGGGGACCGTGGGGGACCCTTCAGGGCTAAACGGGGCTTTCTCTTTCTCTCTCACTTCTGAACCACCAGAGCAGGTGCTGGGGGCGAAGGAAGCTCCTGCACTTCCCCTCCCACCACACACACACAGAAACGTCATATTTGTGGTTTTATAAAGATGTTTTAAAGGCGTCGATTATGGCTTTCAGGCATTTACAACTGAGGACAGTAGGTGGCAGGCCAGTCCCTCCTCTGTCCCCACGTCCTACCAGGGTTAACAGCAGCAGCTTGACCACGTACTCAGAGGCCACATGTCAACCCATGTGATCTCATCGAGCCTCAGTTGGGACAGCCCCGTGGGCGGCGGCTGCATTTGTGTCATAGGCACAGGCACTGAGGCTCAGGTGTCCGGCAGCGTCCCTCCGTTCACACAGCTGGAGGCAGGACTGAGACCCATCACACAGCCAGGGCTGCACAGGCTGATTGGTGACGTGGGACGGTGGTGCTGACATCGGATGCTTGGGCAGGGCCTCCGTGACACCACATCAAAGATGGGCCACCAAGGGTGCTGCCCACGCTCCAGCTCGGGCCAAGCAGACCACTGGGCAACTCCTGTAGTTTCTCCAGCCCCGGAGACTGTGTGTCCTCCAGCGGGCCCTGCCTGCAGGCCTGTCCGCCCCCACCCACGGGGTTTGCTTTCCCTCGGGAACCCTGTTGGTCCTCTGGTTCTCGGGAGCCACGCTGGCTTCCCTTTTACTGGACAGAACTCCGGTTTCTCCTCCAAGCTTGTTCCCTGATGTCGCTTTAGCACTTTACCCAGATTTTCTGAGTTTCTGCTTTGGCTTCCCAGCTGTGCTGCCGCTCCGGGATGCAGGCAAAGCCAGCCTGGCCTCCTCTCCCCTTCTTTGCAGGGGCCCAGACAGGCCCTCCCGGCCTGAGGCCCGTGGGACGCATGGTGCTGTCCTCTCCCACTGCAGGTCAACAAGCATGCGTTCTCTGGAGGGAAGGACACCGTTGAGGAGCACAGGCAGTTTGGGGGCAACTGCGACGTGGACGTGTCCTTCATGTACCTGACTTTCTTCCTGGAGGATGACGACAAGCTGGAGCAGATCAGGAAGGTGAGCTCCTCGGGCCGGGCCCAGATCGAGGCTGAGTGGGTCCAGGTGCCTTCTCACGGGCCTCAGAGAAACCTTAAGTTCAAGCAAGGCCCACCCTCCAGCCATCCTGCAGAGGGGCAGGCTGAGTGCGCTGCGTTTGTCCCGACTACAAACTGGGGCTTCGAGGCTCGCCTGGGAGAGGTCCTGCCTCGGCGTCTGCGAGCCATCTGGCCATAGTTCAAGGACCAAGGAATATGACAGCCTCTGCTCAGGTTTTCCAGCTTGAAACCTTTTCCAAACCAGCAATTCTGAGTAAGCAGTTTCCTCCGCACAGAGATGCACAGTGGTGGTGGCAGACGGTGAGGCGGGCTGACGGCGGAGATGCTGGCAGTTAGCACGGGCGGATTCTGTGCGGGGATGGGAGCTTCAGTGACAGGACAGGCCCGTGACAGTGATGAGGGGGCCAGGCTGCAAGTGCGGTGAGCGCAGGGGTTGATAAGAAGCACCTGGCGCAGACTCCAGGGGACCCCAAGGGGCGTCGGATGTCCTCGCTCTGGACACAGGCCCAGTGACTGCGTTCGCCCTCCATGTTGTGCTGGCGCATCTTCTCGCGTTTCCCGTGAGGACGGTTACTCGTAGAACAGAAAGTGGAAAGGGTGCGATAGGCTTTGAGGAGCCGGAGGCTGCGGTTGTCCGGCGCTCGCACAGCTGCCGGCCCGAGAAGGTTCTAGTCATTTAAGAACCGTGGCATTTGAGTGCGGTAGTATCGCAGGGGCCGGGCCAGCACCTGCCCAGCACCTGCCCAGCACGCCTGTCCTCCCCACAGGACTACACCAGCGGAGCTATGCTGACCGGCGAGCTCAAGAAGGAACTCGTGGACCTTCTGCAGCCCCTGGTCGCAGAGCACCAGGCCCGGCGCCAGGAGGTCACCGACGAGATCGTGAAGGAGTTCATGACGCCCCGGAAGCTGTCCTATGACTTCCAGTGACGCCCGCTTCCCCGCGCCTTCCCCAAGGCCGTCATGGTCGTTATGGTCTGGTGTCCGTAAGCCTGTGTGTGGGTGGGTGGTGTCTCCCTGAACGCCGTCTGTCTGTCTGGGACTGGGTTCACGCTGACGTCATGGCCAGATGGCCCCGCAAGTAGCTGGTTGGACGCCATTGATCAGACGTCCCGCGCCCGACTGTCCACATGCCCTCTTAAAACCCAGCCAGGGAAGGCGTGTCTGCACACCTGGAATCGCAGTCATTTGAGAAAAGTAGGAAATGCTCGGAAAAACGGGCACGGTGGGTCCCCTCCCCCCCAGGTGTTGCTGGCTGAGCCTTTGCTCCGCAGTCTCCCAGCCTGAAAACGGCTCTGCCTGAGTGTTGGCCAGTCGGCCGATTTTTCTCATTTGAGTCTGTTGTGGGGAAACTTTGCAAAACTTTGCAGCTTGCTTACTGAGCTCCAAACCATGCATGTTCTCATGTTCATGTTCCCCCCAAAACGCAGTGTCCCTCCACCAGGGATCACAGACACTCAGTCCTGGGTGCTGGGGCAGCGCAGGCCTCTCCACCCTCGGGACATGTCCCAGGAGGCCCCAGCGTGGTAGCTGGGACAGGCAGGAGACGGCTCTTGGGGAGGCCTGGGCTGAGGTATCTGTCTTTTCCCAGGCAGGGGCCCCTTGTGTTGCTCACAGGCATAAATAAACCTTTGGTCACACCTGTGTCACTGTGCTCTCTGGGCCATGCGGCCCCCTCACCCCTCTGCAGAGGAACTTATGTGCCTGGGGTCAGGCCGGCTAAGGCAGGCTCCCAGGAGTATCTGGGGAAAACCCGCCACCTACAGCCAGGCCTCCTCCCTGGAGCTGGGCTCACACCCCACGCGACAGCCTGGCAGCCCGACGGAGAAGCGGGCACATGTCGCCCTCGCTGTGGATGAGGGGCCAGCCAGGGCTGTCCACGGCGGTGAGGGCAGTGATGGGTGCTGGCTGGGGAGGGTCTCAGGCTCACTCCACCCACTGCACTCGTTGGCAAGTGGGAAAACTGACGCTTAGGACAGGGACGTGGCTGGTCCGCGACCACACTGCGTGGACCTATCCTGATTCATGTCGCTGTCCCCACACACACAGGAACCATTTTCCAGAGGAGGGGACTGGGGTGCCAGCGTGTGGTGTGACCTCACCTCGCTGCCTCCGTTCTCGTGGCCGTCCCCAGAAGACCCCCAAAGGCGGTATAGCTGTGGTCCTGCCATGTCACGTGTGCAAGGGTGTGGCTAGGATGAGGGATACGTGAGACATCCCTGCCTGGGCACTGGGCTGCTGCTGTGTCCACCCAGCCAGGACACCAGGCAGGAGAGAGTATTATCCTAGCACTGGAGACGTCAACACCCAGGGAGCCCCAGGACCCACCCACTGCCCCCAATTCAAAATGCGCAGGACAGCCGGCATTGGTGGCCGCAGCTCTGCCTCACTTCGCAGTCCAGCACCTTCGGGCCCGTCTGTAAAGGGGCGGGTCAAACCCTTGGACACTGGCAGTAGAACTGAGGTTACGGACAGAATGGGACAGGGTCGGGGACAAGTGGTGGCTGGGCCCACGGGACAGTGGTGAGAGAACTTGGTGGTGTGGAGCAGGGAGTGCCAACAGAGATCTGAGGAAGGGGGAGCCTGCATGTGGGAGTTTCAGTTTGTAAAACAGTTACTGCAATCGAGGGGGGCTGGGTCTGAGGCCCCCACCACCCGGGGGACTGGGGGCAACCTGCACAGCCTGTTCCCAATGCGGGCAGGCTAGCCGCTCATCTTCAGTGGCCCGCATGCCCCCCGACTGACCGGCAGAGCCCCGGCTCCACCAAGTCACCCCCTCCCCGCAGGCAGGTAGGGCTTCAACAGGGCACAGGGCCAGGGCACGCAGAACGGCGGGCCTCCTGCCAGCCAACACCCTTCGCCAGCTTCTGGTTGGAGCTTCCAGAAACCTACTGCAGGACTTCATTCATGTGCGCACACCCCAGCACCTGCTACGCACCAGGTCCTGAGTCAGACACGTGCTACCGTGGAAGTCTCGGGCAGTGAGGGTCAGGGAGCAGAAGAGCGACCAGACAACAAACCAGGGCCCCACGAGGACAGCAGTGTTCAGCCAGGGAGAGCTTCCTGGAGGAGGTGATGCCTGGGCTATGGAGTCAGCCAGGCCGGTGAGAGGAGGCCCCACCACATGATCCCCAGAACACAGGACGTCCTTCAGCCTGAGTCTCGGGCTGAGTCGTGTCAGGGCGTGACGAGGCGCTTGGTGGCTGGCTTTCCCGGGGGCTGTTACGATGTTCCTGTTCCAGGCGCCCATGAAGGCGGCTCCCAGCCAGGCCCTCGGTTATGGAAGGGCCAGGGCAGTTGGCCGTAACCAGCTGGAGTGCTGTGTGGCTCATGGGGGCACATTGGGGACCCGGGTGTGGGGAGAGCAGTGTGGTGCTGCGGGCTGGTGGGGTGGCCTGGGGCCAGCTGGCCCTGCCTGCTCAGCGGGCTGAGCTGCAGGCGGAAACAGGACCACGGACTAGAGCAGCCGCACTCGATGTCCTCAGAAACGTTTATTGGCAACAGCACCCCAGCGCCCCCATCAGGCACAGCGAGAGTATGACAGGTCCTCGCCCCAGCTCCCAGAGTCCCTCTGCACCTGGCTCCCCAGGTGAGCCTGCGGCTGAGGGGCCCGTGCATGAGGGGCCCGTGCATGAGGAGCACACTGAAGAGGAGCCTGAGCCGGTGCCAGCAGAAGGGTGAGTGGGTGTTAAACAGGAGCTCTGAAGTCACAAGCAGGGTGGAGGTGACAGGGACGCCAAGGGAACAACGCTCGTGGAAGCGGCGCCTCCTCCCTGGCTCACTGGACATGCAGGCCGGCCTGGGCTGATGGCAGACAGCCCCTGCCCTTCTGGTCTGCAGCTGACAGGCCAAGTGCAGGCTGATGCCCACAGGGAGGCCTGCTGTCCTGGGGGCGGCTGAGGCGGGGCCCCACCGCTGCCCTCTGCCGCCTCCTCCTCCAGCGTCCAGGACCTCTGGGACCTGCGGGCAGGCGGGGCTGGGGCCGGGGGCCCGCTATGTGAGCAGGCCGCGGGCCAGCCGCAGCACGGCTTCGTAGGTGACGAAGACCACCATATTGACGGGGAAGGCGCGGCCACAGTTGAGCACCAGCCCCTTGAAGAGGACCCGAGGCCCCTCCTCACGCACGCTGGTCACCACGCAGTGCAGGAGGCTCGCATAACGCCGCCGGCCCTGCCCGTCCGCCTGCAGGCGCGACTTGATCACGTCCATGGGAGTAGCCACGGCCCAGGCCAGGACGCCTGCACAGCCCCCGGCCATCAGCACACCTAGGACATCTGCCGGCAGACGCGCAGTCCTTAGTGGGAGTCCTTAGCAGCCGGGCCCTCCGCCAGCGTGACACATGGGGGACCACAGAATGGTCCTCCCAACTTGGTGCCGGGCACGGCCAGTGCCTGACGCCACTGCGCCCCCGGCTTCCCAGCCTGGCGCCCACTCACCTGGCTGGCTGTGACCAGCAGGGGTGAGCCCCTCGCAGAGGACGGCGTAGGAGAGGAAGTAGGTGGCGAAGGAGTGGCCGTCCCGGAGCAGCAGGGCCGAGCTGCCCTTGTAGAGGCCCCGCAGGCCCTCCTCCCGGGCCACCGTGGCCAGGCAGTGCAGCGGCCCGCGGTACTTGGGCCCGGGCACGGGGCTCGCGGGGAGCTCAGGACATGGGGGGCGTGCGGCCTCAGGCCAAGAGCCTGGGGGGCGCCGCTGCTGCATCTGCGTCAGCGTCTGCGTCTGCGTCTGCAGGCGGACCTTGGCCACCTCAGTGGGCGACGTCAGGAACACCTGGAGCAGGGCCGAGCATGAGCGGTGCCCACACGCCGGGCCTGGCCTCCCGCTGGCCTCGTGGAGCCCACGGTGACATTGGGAAGCTTCAGGGCGGTGGGCGCGCGTATTCGAAGCCCGCCCTGCCCACCAAGACGAGACCACCAGGGCCAGGACTGTCTTTGGCGACCCACTCAGTGCGGGCTGGGGAAAGCGTGTCATAAACAACAGGCTTCATTTGTTAGTGGCTTATTAATGTGTTCCCTAAACATTCCCTGGAAGAAGACTGAAACACTTCGTAGAAGCGGTAACACAGTAATGTGTGACGAATTGCTCACGATGATTGGCTGCTCCCGCACTGCCCGTACCTGTCAGGCTCACTTTGTCCTGCCCCGTTGTTCTGTGTCTGGCCTCCCCAGGCCCAGCGACCTGCCTGCTGGCCGCGGTGACTCCTCCCTCCCCCTGCGGCCGGGGGCACCCCCACTCACTCGGATGAGACCGGAGGCGAATCCCGAGAGCGTGATGTCGGCCTTGGCGGGCTTGGCGTCGGCACTGCCATAGCGGAGGTGGCAGATGTGGGCCAGGCAGGTGTGGTAGGTGCCGAAGGACAGGGAGGAGACCAAGGACACGGTGCACACGGGCAGCGAGAGGCCCCTGTAGAAGCCCCACAGCTGGGGCAGGGACGGGCCGAGGGCCAGTCAGGCCAGGGGCCCCCGCCTGAGCAGGAGCGGCCCAAGCTCCCGGCGAGGGAGCAGGACCCGGCTCTCTACCCGCAGGCCCTCTGGCTTCCGTTCCCTCAACTGTAACTGGGGTCATAATGCCCAACTTCGAGGCCGAGGTGCAGGTCGACGAGAAGAGGGGCTCAACCTGGTGCAACAGTGAGGACGAGCTGTTCCTCGCTGGCTCACCGCCACCTGGCACTCAGCCCAAGTGCATTGCTGCAGAGCGCCCCTCGGAGCAGGTCTCTGAGCAGGCCCTGTGGACATGTGACTGCCCCTCCAGCACTGCTTTCAAGGGGCGCCAGCCTGGAGGGGACTCAATACACACACACAGGCCTGCCCTGACCTTCAAAGGCCCCCAAAGCTACTTCTAGACCCTCTTCTGGAGGCAGGACCCCACTCAGGGGCCCTCCTGGTGCTGGGTCCCCTGCCCTCGTCCTCAGCAGACCCTAGCGGGCTGGCACAGCTGGTTCCATGTGGAAGGCGAGGGAATGGCCCGGCTGGCAGGCCAGGGGTCCGAGGTCCCGGCAACCCCTGCCCATTCTTGGGCCCAGGCCTACCCTCTCCCGGCGAAAGGTGTCCTGGATGCAGTGCCAGATGCCCGTGTACTTGGGCTCCGTCTGGATCCTGACCTGTGGGAGAGCGGGCTTCAGGAAAGGCTGGCTCCAGGTCCAGGTCAAGGTTGGCAGAGCAGGCGGGGGCTCAGTGCCGTGCTGGTCTGAGGGCTGAGCAGGGACAGAGCTCGCTGCAGGTGAGAAAGGACCACGGGAAGGCTGGCTCTGATTAGCCAGGGGCAGGGCCTTGAGTAGGCAGGGGCCTGGCAGTGTCGCACCTTGACCGTGTCCAGCGGGTAGCCCACAGCAACGCCGCAGACGCCTGGAAGGCAATGGGGTGCAGGTGAGGGGAGGTACGGCACCCCCACGGCTCCTCCAGTCACTCATCGAACGTCTCGTGGTCTGAGTGCCCACGCTGCATGAGGAGACCGACGCCCCGGAGGCACCTGCCTGCAGCCGAGCTGCCTGGTTTCTCCTCCCCTGCGTCCCACCCAGTAGGCCTCCTCTGAAAGCCTCCTCTGGCATCACGTTCCGGAAGAACTGCCCCGACCTTGCTGGGCCCTGTCCCCAGGCCTGCAGAGCTGGTCCTTGAGCCTCAGAGGGAAGGGTTGGCCGCCTCTGGGCTTCGGTGCGTGGGGGCTGGGGGCGGTACAGCACAAGCAGAAGCGGGAGGGGAGAGCCCGGGACCCCCCCAGGCTCTCTGAAACACCACGACACACAAGTGGTCGCCAAAGACGCTGGAGCCACGCCCCGTTCCTTCCTCCCAACTGCCACCAGGGCCCCAGTGTCCAGGACCCCAGTATCGCCAAGGGGAACCAGAGATCAAGCAACTCGTCCCTGGGGTGTCCTACCCTGGGGTTGGGTGAGCGCCATCTGAGGATGAGGCTCGTGGGGCCGTGTCCATTTCTCTGTATCCCGGGACTCCAAAACGATGCACGGATGAAAGAGCAAAGTGAATGAATGGATGAATGAGTCAATGAACGAAGGTGAGCAAAAGACCGACCAAGTGATTTGAGAATTATCCTCCTTGACACTGATACACATCTCACCGAACTCCTACCCCACATGAAAGCCCTGCCACAGGTCACCCCTCTCGTGCCCTCCCCGACTGCGACTTGGGCCACCTCTGCGCCTGGAGATATGTTATCACACGGCTCTGCTTGTGTCCACGAGTGGCCATCTCTGTCTCCAGAACTAGACTCTACAAGAAGGCCCGGGTTCAACATCAAAGGAAACAAAAAGAAAAATAAATAACTGTGGGACTACATCAAACCAAAAGCTTCTTCACGGAAAAAAACATCACCAAAACAAAATGACAACCTACTAACCGGGAGAAGATATTTATGTCCCATATTTCTGACAAGGGCTTAATATCCAAAATATACAAGACCTCATAAAACTCAGTAACAGAAGAACAGGCAATCCAATCAAAAATGGCAGGAGGAATTGGAGAGACACTTTCTGAAGGAGGATGTACAGCTGGCCAACAGCACGTGAAATTATGCTCCTACTCGCTGGCTGTCGGAAATGCAAGTTAAAACAACAATGAGACATCACCTTACACCCTGAAAGACTGGCTACTGTCCAAGTCTGGAAACAACAAATGCTGGTGATCATGTGGAGAAAAGGGAGCACTTTTGCACTGTTGGTGGGAGTGCAAATTGGTACAGCCCCTGCGGAGAACAGTGTGGCGATTCCTCAAAAGACTGAAGCTGGAAATCCCATAGGATCCCGTCACCCCACTTCTGGGCACCCACCCGAAAGATACAGAAGCCCCCACCCGCAGAGATGTCTGCACCCCCATGTTTACTGCAGCCCTGTCACAACAGCTAAGCCCTGGAAACTACCTAAGTGCCCCACGTCAGATGATGGATGAAGAAGATGAGGTCCATACACACAATGGACGCTGCACAGTCCTTAGGAGAGATGACACCCTGTCATTTGCATCAGCATGGAGGGAACTAGAGGGGAAGATGCTCAGCGAAACAAGTCAAAAGAAGGAAGATAGAGCCCAGATGACCTCACTCATAGGTGGAACGTGAACAGACAAAACAAAGGAACAGACGAAACATAACCAAGCCTGGAACACCTGCAACAGAACTGAGGTGACCAGTGGAGAATGAGGTGAGGGTGGGGGACAACTGGCAGCAGAGCCCCCTGGACAGTGGGGAAGGACACTGGCAAGGGCTGTGGACGTCTGTCTGAGGAAGGGGGAAACTGCACATGTGGGGAACCTACACACAAAAGTTTACTTTAATGTGTAAAACAAGTGACTGCAGTAAAATACTAAAAATAATTTTAGAAGTAAAAGGCCCAAGTTCGCTTCCCAAGATGCAGGGCTGGGCATCTTGGGCGGGGGAAGATGCTGGACTCGGGAGTGCTCCTGGCTGGTGGTCTTGGGGAGTCAGCTCTGAGCCTCCTCCTTGGGGGCCATATCCAGGGAGGCGGCCTCAGGCCTGGGGTTCAGCAGGCCTGCAGGGCACCGAGCAAGCGCGGTGGGGAAGCAGCCCGCCACGTTTCACAAGAGCAGGAGAGGCTCACAGGGCAGGACGGCGGGCGGAGTCTGTTTCCCAAGGGCTGTTTACCTCTCCAGAGGGACTCTTCTTTCGCAATGAGCCCTTTCCCCAGAAGGAAAACAGTGTGGGGACGCAGCGAGGTCAGTAGGCACAGCCCGCGGGCCTGCCCCCCATCCCAGGCAGCTGATGACGGCCAGTCTCTCCCTGGCCCAGCAGAGCCCACCCTCTGCCCCTGAGCAGCCCCGCTTGGGCATGCCCCTAGGACACCTGCACCCCTGCCCCGGCAGGCTCTCGCCACCTCTGCCTCTGCCCTCGTCGCCCCACCCCCACCCCGTCTCTCGTCCCAGCACCCTTGTCACACAAGGTCCTGGTCACTTCCTGGGGCCTCTTGGGATCCCAGTGTGGCCGGCAGACTGCTCCCATGTTGGAGAAGCCCGCTCCTCCCAGTCCCCAGAGCCACAGCCCCCTGCGAGGCCTGTCCTTGCCCGTTACCTCCGATGGCTCCAGCAACAAAATCCATGGGCAGTGTGGGGTGGAGGCCCGGTCTGCTGCCGAGAGCCGCCTGGTACCACCACTGGGGTGGCCTCACACTCCTGGGAGGCTGCACTCAGGTCTTAAATACCCTTGTGGGGGCAGGACTCAGGACGCAGCCTGACCCCGTGGCCCTGGAGGCAGAGGCCACGCCGGGAGCAGGCGGGTCACTGCCCAAATCCGGGCAAGGGCAGCTGCTCTCCCGCCCACCTGCCCCAAAGGACCCTTGTCCCAGTGCCCTGAGGACCCAGGGGTGGGGAAGTGAATGAGAGGTCATGGGGAGGCAGGAGGCTGTCCCCACCGCCTCAGGGCTGGAGCCCCGATCACATGCAGACACCCACAGAGGTCCAGGCAAGGAGCTGGGACACCCGTCCCTCCAAGCCCAGCTCTGGCCTCGACCTTCCCTGGTAGTAGCTGCTGGGACCTCAGCAGTCACTCAGCAAACACTACCTGAGCAGGAGCAGCACCAACGAAACGAGGCCCCGACCTCAAGGCCCAGCCAGGTCTGCATTCTCCTGGAGGCCCCTGCGCCCCGGGGGCCTGGCTCAGAGAGGAGCAGGGCCTCTGTCGTCTACAGACAGGTCACCCACATCCAGACCTTGCTGGGCCAGGCTGCTTGGTGCCCCCTGGTGGAGGAGCGCTTTGACCCACCACCTCCGGCAGGCGCAGTCACACGCATCCAAGGACCCAGGTTCAAGAACCAGGGATGGAGTGGAAAACTAAATTGACCAACTAAATAAAGATGTTTCTTCCTCCTCTCCCTTCCTTCCTCCCTCTCTTGAAAAGAAAACCAGCACAAGCCACAGTGCGCCCCGTTTCACAGTTTCACTCCCTCCTCGCGGCATCCGAGTCACAGCCTGGGAGTAAGGCAGAGGCTGCTGGTCCCCTTTTTACAGACGTAGCCACTGAGGCCCAGAGATTGGACTGGCCCTGACGTGGCAGGTGGGGTTGGATGCCCAGACTCTCCGACAGCCGCTCCCCCCCGCGCAGGATGGCCCTGAGGCCCCGAGCCTGGCCCTGTGGGCCCCCCACCCTGGGACCCCACATCAGCAGGTGTGGACATGGCTTCTCGGAGAAGATGTGCGCATGCACAGAGACACACAGTGTCGCCTGCCGGCAGGAGCCCTCCAACACACCTCGTGCTGCCTGTCTTCCCGCCTTCTGTGGCTGTGCCTGCAGGCAGGGCGGCCCCACCCACCTGCCTGGACAGAGGGGCCAGAGGGGACACGGGGCAGTGGCGGCTGTCACAGTGGAGGGCAGAGAGCAGGAGGTAACCATCCAAGGCCAGTCCTGAGGGTCATCCTGGCCTTCCAAGAGATGAAGTACAGTCTGGTGAGTGGCAGGCTGCTGTGTACATGTCCAACTCGGCCACTTGTTCCCTCTCTGTGACTTCTTGGGCAAGCCCTCGTGCCTCTGTGCCCGCATGCATGGAATGAGTCTGAGATTCTTCACCTCTGGCTCACTCAAGGCAGGGCGAGGCCTGTCCCTGCAGGGGTGGCCAGTCACATGCTAAGACCACATTAATAGGAGCATAGAGTCTTGAAGGTGGGAGGTGCTGGGCCTGCTCTCAGCAGGGTAACTACGTCTGGTTCAACGGCAGAGGCTGCGCTCAGGAGGGAGGCCTGACCCTTGGACGAAGAGGAACTTGCAGCATGTTGTCCGACTGCGGGTTCAGGGAGCTTTTACACTCACGTTCTGTTCCTGCAGTATCCAGCACCCCCCACCCCCGGCACCTGACCCAGGAGCTCTGGAGGTACCCTGGACACCTTTCACCCTGCACCCCATGCAGCGAGGCACCCAGTCCTGTGGTCAGCCCTCAGCAAAGCTCACTCCCACTGTCCGGCCCCCAGCCCCCGGCTGCACGGCAACCCCTCGACACTGCCCAGCCCCGTCTTGTGCAGCACGGCCTGCCTGTCCATGGCCCGTTCCAGGCACCAGGCTCCGCAAGAGTCTCTGCCCTGAGGTCCTTCCCTTCTAAGAGGGAGATGACAACCAGCAGAATGAGCAACCAAACATAGCGTCTGCCAAGTGGCAGCAAATGTCAAGGACGGAAAGCAAAGGGAGGGACAGGGAGTAGTGGGCAGTGTTTGAAAGGACAGCCCACGAAGGTGACATGTGAGGCAGTCGTGTTTTCTTAGTCACTGCAGCCAAGTTTCACCTGATTTTGTCTCCTGAAAAACATGCTCAAACTTTACCCCTCTCCATGGCAGGGAAAGTAAATAGGTCATCTCACTGTTCAGGCTACTTTGCACAGGTCTAAACAAACACTTCCCCACCCAGCCAAGTGCTTCTGGCAGCAGATCGTGCTGGGTGCATCTCTGCAACCACAGTGCCCAGCACAGGGCAGAACCCTGGGGAGGCTGGGTGAACAAATGTGTGAGGAAGTGAGACAGTGAACGGGTAGATGGATGAATAGATGAAAGAATGGGTGGGTGGGTGGGGGGATGGATGGATGGAAGGATGGAGTACATAGATGGATGAAAGGGTGAGAGATGAATAGATGAACAAATGGGTGGATAGATGATGAGTGGAGTATGTAGATGGCTGGATGGGTAGATGTATGAATAGATGAATGAACAGGTGGGTGAAAGGATGATGGATGAATGGAGTATGTAGCTGGATGGATGGATGGCAGGATAGATGGATGATGGTTGGATGGATGAATGAATAGTTGGATAAGTGGATGGGTGGTTGAGTGGGTGGATGATGGTGGATGGATGAGTGTGTGGATAAATGATGGTTGGGTGGATGAATGGGTGGATGAATAGATGAATATATGGGTAGGTGGATGCATGGAAGGATGGAGTGAGTAGATGGATGATGGACGGAGTGTGTAGGTAAATGGATGGACAGATGGATAAATGAACAGATGAATAAATGGGTGGGTGGTGGGTGGATGGACAGATGATGAATGATGCCTGGATGGAGTGCGTAGCTAGATGGATGGACAGATGGATGGATGGGAGGGTGGAGTGTGTAGATGGGTACAGACTGATGACTGTATGAATGAATGAATGATGGACACAGGGTGGGATCACCTGCACATAACTGACCTGAAAAAAGGAGATGGCAAAGTGGCCACCAGGCGACTGAAGGGTCAGGGAAGACCCGCATCTTGCTGGCGGACAGCTCAGGCTGGACACTGTCCGCCTGGCTCCAGACTCCGCCTCACGCAGCTGTGTGGCCTTGAGCAGTGGTGCGATCTCTGAGTCTTGATCGCTCCAACAAGCCGTGGACCACGGGTCTTGCACGGATGGTAGGAGGAAGCCTTGGGACGGCCTTTGGGGCCAGCCTTCCCCAAGCGCGGGATCTCATTGGTTAACAGAGAGTCCTCCTCCCATGCACCAGAACCCCACGGGGAGGGAGGCCGGGTGTCCCTAGGGGGAGACAGACGGTGCCAGCAGGCCGAGTGGACACGCACAGGCTCCAGGACGGGGGAGCGCAGACTCAGCCCCGGCGGACACTGGCCTTCCGGGCTGAGGGGCTTCAGAGGGGCTTGTCATACCCCGAAGTGCACTCACCGTTTTATGACAAAAGGAATAACAACAAGGTACTGAAAAAGCAAAACCTGGACGGAAGCGAAGACGCGGACAGCGCGAGCGACAGCTCGCCGACCCAGCCCGGGCCCCGCCTCCAGGGAGATTGGAGCGCGCAGGAGCGTTGGCTCGTCCGGAAACGCGCGGCGACGCCTTCCTCTCGGGTCCGTCAGTCACCGCGCCTGGCCCCTCGGCCCCGCCTTCGCCCGCCGGCCTCGTGCGCAGGTGCGGGCCGCGGCCGCCCGGGTGATCCCCGCCAGCTGGGCCTCGGCATCCTGGTCGGAAAAATGGGACTTTTAACCAGCGGGGACCTTGGGGCATATAAAGGCGGGCAGGCAGCTGGCACCAGTGTGATGTGCTCGCGGAGGGGCGCTGCGCTGTTTCACTGCTGTGTCATCCAAGACGCCCCCTTTGGGGTCTTCGTGCTTCCCTTCGTGTTTCCCTCTCAGAGGGGACTGCTGGGTCAAAGACCCACGAACTATTTTCATGTTAACATACTTGGCCACGTGCAAGATTTGGAGAGCTGCGGAGGGGCCCCAGCGCGCGGCCACCCGGAGAGGAGACAAGGCCCGGGACCCCAGGCGCTCACCGTGTGCCCCACCGAGCCTCGGTCCCTGCCCCCGGAAGATGGGGCAGGACAGAGCGAGCACACTCCGGCGGCCCCGCTGTGCTCTGCGCACCCTCCGCGTCAGGGGGCGGAGACTGGGCAGAGGGTCCCTGGGGTGAGCCCCCACCTCGGTCCTCCCAGACACCGTCCTCCCTCTGACGCCTGGCCCTGGGTGTGTTAGCCTGTGTGACCTCCCAGCATGGACCCTGAGGCTCCGAAGCATCCGACAGGGCTGACCCCTGCCCCACCCCGAAGTGGGGCGCTCAGGTGGGGCTGCCGTGCAGGGAGCCGCCGCCTCTACCACTGCGCTTGGCACAGGGCAGAGCTGATCCCCGGCCACGGGGCTCACCCCGATGCTACAGACCAAGCCCATGAGAAACGCCAGGCGGGAACTGGGGACACCAGGAACTGGAGCCCCGCACTGCCACAGATGACACCACGGCCAAGTCACTTAGCCCGCCTCAAACAGGGACACAGCGTCCTCCGGGAGCAGCTCAGACAGGACCCTGCGGCGGCAGCAGTCAGAGGGCCCGGACACGGGAGTGCAGCCCGCCCCTGGCCGTCCCTGGCTTTCTCTTCAGCCTGGGCACCCGGCCCTGGCCACTGCGTCACAGCGCCCCCTGCTGGCCACGTTTCTATGCCCTCCACACCCAACCTGACCTGGGGCGGGAGTCCCGGGCTGGAAGGTTGAGCGGCTCATTGGCCCCGAGCCTCAGACTTCTCCCGTAGACCAAAGGGCCTCCGACACACAGTTCTAGGACACAGGAGGTTGAGGGTTGGGAGGCCCTCTCCAAAACAGGCCTGAGAACCATCAGATATGGCACTTTGGGGGCGGAAACTCTCTTCTATTTTTCATTCATTCATTCCTGCACACCTTTTTTAAAATACATTTCTGAAGGTAACTTGGATTTACAAAGTAATATGAACCCATCTGTGCGGCTTCACCCTTCATCAAATATATGACAACACGCCCTGCCTGCCACCGTGACCCAGCGTCCCCGCACTGTCCACTGGACCCACCATTCCTCACTCCCACCCCACCCCTTCCCTTCTGGTGGCTTCCATTCCAGCGTCAGTGTTCAACAGCTGGCTTTGCTTGGTTTTGTTTCGTCTGTTCCTTTTCTTTGTTCCTTTGTCTTCCAAAGTGAGGTCATCCACTATTTCTTTCTCCTTCTGACTTATTCATGGAGCATCCTCCCCTCTAGTTCCATCCGTGTTGTTGCAAATGACAGGATTTCATCTTTTTTTAGGCAGGTGTAATATTCCGTTGTGTGCATAGACCATTTCTTCATGCATCCAATGATGGGCACTTCGGTAGTTTCTAGTTCTTGGCCATTGTGAACAGGGCCGCAGTAAACATGGGGGTGCAGGTATCTCAGAATGAGTGTCTGTATGTTTGGGGGTAAATGCCCAGAGGGTGAGTGACAGGGTCATGTGGAATTTCCATTCTCTATTTTTTGAGGTATCTTTTATTGCTTTCCATAAAGGATCCGCAAAATCTACTCCCACCCTCGGTGTCGACGGGGTCCCCGTTCTCCGCATCCTCGCCAGCACTTACTGTCTCCGGCCTTTGAGACAGCAGCACAGGCCCTCTTGTGGGGTCCTGTGCTCCGCCCTGGGGCCCACAGCCCGGACGTGGCACTCGTCCCCCAGGCCGGGAGCGTATTAACTGTTACTGTAGAACGAGTTATCCCCAAATTCAGCAACTTAAAATATCAAGCATTTATCATCACAAATTCTGAGGTCAGGCAGACACCCTGGTGCAGCAGTGGTTAGGTCAATTGCCTCCAAAGGAGCACAGGCCACATGCCCCTGGGTTTGTGTCCCGGGGCTGGAGGGAAACAACCAGCTCAACAACAAAGTCAAAATCAAACAAAATGAAATGCTTCCTTTCTCTCTTCCCGCCTGCCTGCTAAGTCGCCAAAACAGAACTGCGATTGGGAAACCAGGAGCAGCTGGGCTGGGGGCTCTGGCTCGGGGTCCCTCATGAGGCTGCAACAAGTGATCAGTGAGGGCTGCAGATCCGAAGGCTCTAGTCACGGGCCAGACCGGAAGCCTTGCTGCCTGGACACAGGGGCCTCCTGCCGGGCTCTGTGGGGAGGCCGTGTCCCTGCGACATGGCACCCGATCACCCCCAAGGGAGCAGAGGTCCAGCCGCAGTGCTCTCGCCCCCTTATCCCTCCCTGCCTCCCCTGCACTCAGTGGGAGGAAGTGAGGAAGGCGGAGAGTGGCGGAATCTGTGGGCACATTTCCAAGCCCCCGCCAAGAGCCAAGGACGGACAAAGTAAGTGTGGCAGGCCTGTCATGGAGAAAGAAGCCTGTTTCAGAAGGTTGGGCTGTCCTGCAGGCTTTCAGAAGCAAGGCACAGCTTAGCGGCCCTGTGGGAACTCACTGTCACCGCCCAGGATGGGGACCGCCTGAGGCTGGGCGGGGCTGACAAGCCCAGCTGTAGCAGGAAGTAAGGATGGAGACAGAGGCTCTGGGATGGAGGAATTCTGGCAGGAGTGGGCCTCCTGGGCTGCAGGACCCTGAGGGCTTCTCAGTCCCCTTCTTGGAGGCCTGTCACATCTGCTGTGACCCACGGTGACATGCCTCTGGGCTCAGGACATGATGTTTTCTGCTGTTGGCCCCAGGCCACCTCCAAGTCACTTCTGTCCCAGTGCCCGGTGTGGGCACTGCCCTCTGCTGGCTCTGCCCTGGTGCTGCTGCTGCTGCCCACCGGCCCGGCCAGCGTCCACACAGCAGCAGAGCGGGCTGTGCACACCTGGCCACAGCGCCAGCCCCGGCCTCCGCTAGTGCCTGTGTGCCAGGCAGACGAGGGTGAGCGGTCAGGTGGGCTCCTTCGCGTCCTGACCTGTCAGCCCCACCCTGCCTGGGGACCACCCCTTGGGCTTCCGCTCTATTTTTACTCCAGAAGCGCTTGCCGGGTATCTATTTATATGCCCACATCTTGAGTTTCTGGTCCTGTCAGCATGTGGCCAGAGCCCCTCGGGGCCACGCAGGAGAGGGAGGCCGGGGAGGCTAGGCAGATGCACAGAGCCCTGCACACGGCAACCTGACAGTCAGTCGGT
Source organism: Solenodon paradoxus (assembly GCA_004363575.1). Lineage (NCBI taxonomy): Eukaryota > Metazoa > Chordata > Mammalia > Eulipotyphla > Solenodontidae > Solenodon > Solenodon paradoxus. Next base: position 53,511 of record RJWH01003586.1, read on the forward strand.
CTACCTAACGGGACTCGGTCGCCAGGAGAGTGGGCAGCTGTCCCCAGTGGGTCCCAGACTCCACCCTCTGAGGCCCAGAGCAGACACTTCCTCGCTCACGGGGAAGCTGTCCCTCCCTGGGTGGGGGCCACAGGTGCGTGCAGACAGGTCGCAGGGCAGAGCCAGCTCTCCTCAGGGCCAGGCTAGGAGTTGTGGTGGCGAAGCCACCCGGCTTTCACTGAAGCTAGGGCCGGACCCCAGCTATGGGACAGGGTTCCCTACCAGGGACAGTCGAAGGGGCCCACTCGCGGTGCTGCGTGTGTGTGAGATGTGAGCGAGTTGTGTGTGTGCAAGCTGCGAGTTGTGTCTGAGCGAGTGTACACGTGCTGTGCGAGCTGTAAGCGTGTGGCCTGCTCTCGCCTCCCTTTTCTTCTGCCTCAGAACCTGCACAGCTGTCTCGCTGGGAGACCCAGTGCACAGGGACCCAGAGGAGACCTGTGGCCACACCGCAGGCCAGGCCAGAGGCCAGGCTCACCCCTGCTGAGGTTGGAGAGTGACCCCTGCTTTCAAGTCAAAGTGGCCACACCCTGAGAGGCACCCCCCACGCCTGGCTTGCGGGCCCATGGCCGACCAGCCCTGCAGAGAGGTGCAGCGGGCATGAAGGCGGGGAGGCAGCCAGGAGAAGCACGTTTTAATTCAGTTGCTCCCCTGAGCCCAGGTCTTGAACCCAGCACCTTGGGATGTGCGTGAGACGGCTCCCAGGTGTGCTTCACCGCTGACCACCAGGGTGCACCCTTGTCTGACGTCTTTAACTGGACAAATGCATTTCAGAAAAATGTACTGCCCAGACCCACCATAAGGTGGAGGCCCCCTCCAGGCCCCTCACCATCAGGGGCACTTGGTTCTGTCTGCCAGCACTCACAAAGCACCCCCTGCAGGCCGGTCCTGTTTAGTCTAAGTGAAGAAGACAAGGGTCCCATTCCTGGCGAAGTCCCCGTTCCTGGGGGGGCGGTGACAGCCACCGAGTGGGGCACAGAGCGCAGGCGCTCTCCACCCACACAGGGAAGGCCAGCCAAGCCCCTGTGAGGAGGTGGCACTCAGCTGGACTGCTGCAGGCGACCATGCAAGGCAGGAAGCCAGTGCAAAGGCCCCGAGGTGGAAGGAGCCTGGAACCAGGCGGTGGCTGGGTCCTCTTGGACTCAGAGGCGTTGAGCTGGGGTTTGGTGCTACGGGAGACAGTCCACAGCCCTGCCTGGTCTGGGGACTCTGGGGACACGTGTCCTTCCCACCCCAGCCCACCAACTCCCCAGGGCCACACAGCCAGTGTCCACCCCAGCCCAGACCCAAACGCCTCCTGTCACTGAAGTGACCCGATTCCAAGGTGGGGAGAACAGAGGTGACTTTCTCTTCCTTTTTACCCACTGGGGCTTCCAGATCTCCTCACAGAAATGGTGAGAAAGTGCAAGCTCTTCGAAACAAATGCCACCATGGTGTGCAGAACTGGCTTGAGGTTGGACCCTTCAGGTGGCATCCCCAGGAAGGGGGGAAGGGTGGGGCTCTGCTGAAGATCAGGCATTTGAAAGGCACATCCTGTGCTATGATTTCAACAGAACACGAAGAACCCAACGGCTCACGTGACTGGCGCTGCGGGCTCCCAGAGACAGGCACTGTACATGCTTGTTTGGCTGTGACTTCACCTGTCCAAACGCCCTGGAGGGCAGGCGGTGAGGGCCGGGGTCCTCCTATCCCTGGGTCAGACACAGCCCTCGGTGTCTCTCTGGTACCACCTGAGTGGACATGTGCGGCTCTCAGAGGCAGTTTCAGGAGAAATCACTTCTCCAGTTTCGTGCCAACAGCCCGCCAAAGGAAAAGCCGCAAACACTGATCCGAGCAGGCCTGGGGTGAGGACAGGCCCTCAGAGTGCGCCCAGCATGCCAACTCCGGGCCCATGTAGCAGACCTGCTTCCCACACACCGGACCTTTGTCCCCAAACCCAAGGAGCCCCAGCCCGTGCACTGGCTCCCCCAAACACTGTCGCTGCACAGTGCGCAGCTCACCTCCAGCCTGGCGCTGCAGGGCGCCCGTTGTCCCCTCACCTGGACCCCTGCACGGGCTGTCCAGGCACAGCTCCCTCCAAGGAACTTTCCAAAGCCCAATTCTTTTTTTGAGAGGAGGGAGAGGACGTTGCTCACACAGGTTGTTTCTCCCGGGACCCAGGATGGAGGACTCCAACAAAGAGCCGCCTGCATCCTTTGGAGGAGATTGACCTAAAGTCTGGTCCACAGGGCGCGCCAGGTTTCCTCTCTTACCCTAGGTAGCCATTAACTTGGGCCTTAATTGAAACTCGTTTGCCAAATGAACTGTTCGTAGGCATCGTTACCCACCAAACACTGCCAAGGCCTGGCCCCGACGACGGCCTCCGTTTGCCCGTGGTTTCCTCTCCTCTTAGCTACATTCCCCAGGCCAGGGTAGTGAAGCGCAACTATGGAGCGCCTACTGCGTACCAGGCTGCTGGACCCATTTTCCTAGGACACCCCCACTTCCCAGGACTCAGGGCTTAAGCAACCTGCCCCAAGCATGACATTAAAAGCATATGCGCTTAGTTAAAGAAAAAAAGAAAGAAAATAGGGCCCCTTATCAACTGTTCCATTAGGAGTTTCTGGCTCACTGCATTGAAGGTACTTAACTTTCCTCTTGAAGCTCTAGAAACAGCCAGGGCCCCTATTCCCGGGTGAGTCGCTGAGGTCAGTTTAACTGACACGGCCTCCAGCCACTGTGCAGTGGTCCCCTGCCTTGGTGGGGTCTGGGCTTTCCTGGGGCCCAGGAGTACTGCTTCTCTGGCTCCAGGGCCGCCCCACGTGAGCGTGGAGCTGGGTCAGGGGCTGCCTGGCGGAATTCCAACGCAGACCTCCAGACCCCTAGCTCAGGGTCCATCAGCCGTCACCGCACTGGACTAAGAGTCGGCAGACCTGGGTTGGGGTCTCTACTAAATATTCTATTGAAGGCACCAAATGTGGTTAGTGTGGCCTGGCTTCATTTACTTGTGTGATGTAAATCCCCTACTGCCCCCAAAATACTGTCTTTAGAACCTGTCCTGGGCAGGCAGGTCCACTGCTAGCCCACCCGAATTGTGTTGTCTGGAACCTAGAACCCGCAGAGTGGACTTGCCCGCAAGTCCCAAAGGAGGAGGCTGGCCGACTGGAGGTGTTAGCGGCCCGCAGCGGGAGAAAGCCAGTCTAGCCCGGCCCCTGCTCCCCTGCTCGAGGAAGAAGGGGAGAGGGGAGCGCCGGCTGGGACCCTCCCCGGGGACCAGGGAAGGGTCTCTCGCCACTGCCAATCTCAGGGACTCTCTGGGGGTGGCATAAGCTGAACGCCAACTTAATTCCCGCTGCTCAAGGTGGCCGGAGTCCAGCGCCCTTCCGCTTCGCAGCCTTGGTCCACTCCGGTCCCGAAGTGTCCCGGCGCCGCGGCCAGCGCCCGCCCCTCCTCCCTCCTGGGCGGCCGAGACGCCGCCCAACGACGCGCCCCAGATGGGGCCGTTCGCCTCGCCGCTCTCCGCGGGGTCCGGGACTCAGTCTGCCGGCAGGTGCGGGGCCCCGGGGTCTGGCCACGCCCTGTGCCCGCGCGCCGTTCCCTTTTAAAGCTCTCTCGCGGCTGCCCGAAACGCGCGACCCCGGGGACCCAGGTGCGGGGCCAGAAGCCCGAGGGCCACCGAAAGGTGGGCGCACAGGCGGGACTGGCAGTCTCCCCGAGGGGGCAGCTCGCCGCCCGAGGAGCAGCCCAGCGAGCCGTGTCCGGGCCGCAAGCCTCGGCGGGCCCGAGCGCTCCACGTCCACTGTCGCGGCAGCGTGTCCATCACACAGGCGAGAACACGGAGGTTCAACATGGGGGCGGGATCTGGACCAGGCTCAGTCGCGGCGACCGCGCCGCAGCGCGCACGCTCCCGGAGCCGGGGTCGCGGCCGGGGGTCGCGGCCGGCGCGCTGCGCTCGCGGGCGGGCCGCCCCCTGCCCGCCTGTCCCGAAGAGCGGCGCGGGCAGGCGCACCAAGCACACTCTTCGTCGGGCGCCCCTGCCTCGCTCCGCCCGCCCGGCACGCCTGGCCAATGGGGCGCGGCGAAGGGCGCAGGCCCCGGGGCGTTGTCCGTGTCGCGCCCGCGCATTGGCTGCGTCCGCGCCCGCCGCCGTCCTGCCGGCCCGAGGGGCGGGGCGCGCGGCCCGAGGTGGGGACCCCGGCGGCTGGCGCTCTGCAGAGCGGCTGAGCTGCCGCCGGAACCTGCGCTCCGCGAGGACCCGCGCGCCCCGCCGCCCCGACCGCGGTCCGCCCGCGGCTCCACGCCTGGAGGCGGCGGCCGGGCCGAGCTGCAGCCCAGCAAGCTAGGGGGTCCTCGACAGCGACTATCCCGGCGAGGGGCCGGGAAGAAGGGCGAGGAGGCAGGCGGGCTCGCCGGCGACCCCGCCATGGCGCTCGACTTCCTGGCGGGCTGCGCTGGGGGTAAGGAGCGGCCGCACCTTGCATGCGAGGAGGCCGGGGAGGCCCGCTTACCTGCGGCCGCTGAGCCCGCACTCGCGCTCGCCTTGGGCGTCCTCGTCGGTGACACTGGGATAACAATGCCCGTGGCCCCGCGCTCGCGCGGCGGGGAGTGAACGCCAGGCCCGGGGCGAGTCTTTAAGTCCCTCCCTTGGGCATCTTTGGAGGGAGATTTGGGCTCCCGGGCAGCACCTGGACTTGGCGGAGGCTGCCAGGAGGATGCCCGCTGCCCCTGCGCCCTTCTCGTCCGAGGCCCACGGACGCATCTCCTCCCACCCCTCCTTGTACCTGACCTGCGCGCCTGCAGCAGGATCCCCTTTCTGGGCGCGACAAGTTTGGGGCTGACTCATCCCCGCCCCGCAGCCCTCTGGGCCGGGCCGAGGACGCCGGAAGACCCCCTAGCGGGCTAGCCCCGAGGGCGCTGAAGGGCACGTCGGGGCCCGAGGCGCCAAGTCACGCTTTGGCACGTCGCCCCCGTTCCGTGCTGTTCTGAGAGCTGCAGCGGGGCGGACTCCACCCAAGTGGGCCTGACACGCCGTGTCGGCTGGCACTTGGGCTCACGCGTGCGTGTCGCCGATGCGGGGCACCTGCCCTGAGGTCGGGCCACAGCGTGGGAGTCGTCCCAAGCGAGTGTCCTGAGAGCCCGAGTCAGCTGGCTGCCCTGGTTCTGCTGGGGCCCAACCTTGGGCGTCACCCAGCACTGCCCTGCTTGGCTTTCAGGGCCTCTGCTTTTAGTTGGAGAGTTAATTTCTTCAACAGGTATGAATGGGAGCCCAGCACAGCTATTAGGGATTTGGTGATGATTTGAGGGACTTGGCAGCCCTGCCTCCAGGCAGAGGACTGGCTGGGCACCCAAGACCAGTCGAGCTGTGATGTTGGCAGCTCCTCTCCTCCAGCACCTGCCCTTCAGCCGGGGTTTGGACCTGATAGTGGTGACCGCCCTGGAAGAAGAGAACTGAGTAGCGGTGGCCTTGTGCATTTAAAGCTGAGTAGTGCCAGCTTCCTCCTCTGGGCAGAAGGAGGCTGGTGGGAAGGGCATGTACCAGGGAAGTGGTGTGTGCAGGTATTTAGGGTCTTTCCAGGTGGCTCCCCAATATGGTTCCGGAAACCGGGCACTGGAGCCTACTGGCAGGGGGAGAAACCCCAGGCTTTCATAAATCCCTGGAGAATTTCTCCCCAGCTCAGAGTCCCAGAAGAGACGGGAGGGGGTTTCCCCTGCTGATCCTGCTCTCAACAACCCCCTCTGATCCCCCTGTTCTTACCACCCTCTGGGGGACCACTCCACTATGCCCTGCCCATGCCCCCAGTTCCTCCTCTGCTCACCTCCAGGTCGCAGCTGGGGGAGCACAGGGTGGGGACACAAGGTCAACAGCTAGTTCCAAATTCTTGGGGAGTGTAGGCTCTTTCCCCAGAAGGTTAGGGTGCCTGTATTTGCAGGAGTGTCCAGGGCTGGTACCAGGACAGGGGCCAGCACTGTGCCCCCAACTTCTAGGGGCCACTGCAAGTCTGGCACACTCAGGTGGGGCCTGAGCCTCCCAGGTATGTGAGGATGGATGAAGTGACTATGCCTGGGCGGGCGTGGAGCTTGTCAGCCCCTGCCGCTGGTCCCCCACTCCTGGTCTTGTTTGACCTGGGAGAAACCTAGGGCCAGAGAAGAAAGGAGCCAAGATGGACTCGCAACGGGCACTCCTCTGCAGGGTCCGCGGCCTCTCCCCTCCTTCAGCCTCTAGGGCGCTGGGAGCTGACCTGTGGGACAGCGACTTAGTTGTATCCCTGGCCTCCTCCAGCACTGCCTTGCCTGAGCAGAGCACCTGGAAACCATGACTGGGGCTCCCCATTCTTTCCTGTTTGGGCAGGTGAGGGGCACAGAGTCCCTTTACCTTTGCTTTCAAGATGACTTCGAGGTTAAAGGTTCAGCTTTGGGGTACTGGGGGCTCTGATGGCGGCAGGTCCCACAGCCCACTCAGTTCCTGCAGAGGGATCCTGGGTGACGGGCCACCCCTGGAGAGTGACCAGCAGGCAGCACCCCCCTTGGGTTCCCGGGAGTGCTGAATATGATGAGTACACCAAAGAGGTTTTCTCTGATAAGAAGAAGGCGAGGCTGTTGGCAGGAAGATGTTAAAGAAAAAGACACATCCTTGGCTGCTCCTGGTGACATTCCTAAAACCTACAGATAATATCTCAGAGGCCTCATCTGAATAAAAAAATACTGAGAAAGGAGAAACTCATCTCAGCCCAGGGAGCCAGAAGATTCAGAGATACTGGGGACCCCCTTCAAGGCTGGGCCTGAATCCAGGGCACCCAGGGCCCTCCCTGAGGGGTTAGAGAAGTAGATCTTGGTGATAAGCAAAAGCTTCAGAGGGCCTTTCCCCTGCGTCAAATAATCTGGAAAGGCTCACTGGAAATGGCAGTCAACAGGCAGTAAAGATGCAGAGACTGGGTGAGTAGCCTCGGGCCAGTGTCCACAAGGTGACTGTGTCAGAAACAAAGTGGCCCTCCCTCCGCTGAGCTAGCTAATTAATGAGCAGAAAGGGGATGAACGAGCCAGCACCGGCAAGAAGCAAAAAGAAGTGAAACTCCTCACTCCCATCAAATACGATGGAATCGTGTTAGATTGCTCAGATATTTTTGCAAAACGTGAGACTGCTTCAGCCTGGAGCAGAAAACAATGCGGGAGGATCTAAAACTAAAACTGAACAAAACTATACCAGGCACAGGTAGCCGAAGGATTGACAAAGTTGAAATCAAGGTGGGGTTTAAAGTCCAGAACATTCAACAAGACAAGCGGGTGTCACATAAAGCTAAAACATGCAATTTGGGAAGAAGATGCCGCGTAACTCGCCCCGGCCTTGGTGGGGGACTGCTCCAGCGCGGTAACCAGCTGCATCCGAGAGCTGGGCGAGGGTTAGAGCCAACTCCGGGCCGGGCAGGTCTGGGTTTGAATCCCAAGCCCACCCCTTAGAGCTGTGTACTTGGACCTGTTACCTCTCTGTGCCTCTGTGCCCTCCTCCATCAAGTGGGCTAGACGTCCTTTCTTTACAGGTGTTTCAGAGGGAGGGTCGGTGCGCCTACGGAAGAAAGCAACCGGCAGGTGACACGTTCCTGCTTGATACACTTTCAGTGATGCATAGACCTCCTGGCTCTGGACGTCAGGGTGCAGCCACACAGGAAACCCCAGGGAGGAAAGCTGACGAGTTGGTCTGTCACTGCTTGACCTCCCTGTGCCTCCGCCGTTTCCCCTGTGAAATGGGGGTCACCGGGGTGCCTGATTCCATGCCCACCACGCAGGGCTCTGAGCCGTTTTGGAGGGAGGACCTCAGCGGCCGGGTTTTGGCGGGGCCTGGACAGATCCAGCTAAGCGTGGTCGGAGTCACAGCTCTCCCCAGACAGCGTGGCCCCACGGGGGAAGCGGGTGGTCAGGTTCAGTCAGTGCTTCGGGGGACCTGCTGGGGGCTGCTCACGGGTGGGGAGTCGGGCTGAGACGTGAGGCTTTTGTGTGGCCAGTGGCTCTGTGCAAAGAGAAATTCTGGGTGGGGGTCTGGCCCCAAGTCCCAGATCCCTGGAGGCCCGCCCGTGCTGGGAGGTGCGGGGAGCAGCCTCCCAGGGGCCACTTCCGGTGCCCCGCACACCACAAGTCCGGGGTGGACGCTCCGCGGGCTTCAAGTTGGACCAGGGCTTGACTTGGGGGTGTCACCTCACCCACGCCCCCCACGCTGCCCCTCATGTTTCCACGACACTTGAGTCACTGTCCTCTCTTCCTCCAGGTGTGGCAGGCGTGCTCGTGGGACACCCCTTTGACACGGTCAAGGTGAGTCTCTCGTGGAAGCACAGGCTTATGAGCGAGCGGGGTTGGGGGTGGGGTCGGGGCTGACGGCCACATTCCCACTTAGCCCCCCGTTGTCTGCCCGCCACTGCAGGAGAGGAGTGACCAGTGTGGTGCCCGGGAGGGTGGCCATGCACAGAGCCCGCTGGCCTCTCCCTGGCTTTGTCCTCCTGGCCACGCTGATCTTGGCCTTCCATCCTGGCCGTGGCCAGCTGAGACCCAGGGGCCAGCGGGCAGGCTTCTCCCAGGAGTGGGGGACACCCAGGCAGTTCTTACGTTGAACCTGAAACACTGATTCAGAGAGGAAATGCAGAAATCAAGAAAAATCCAAACTTTATTTCCCATGAAGTGCTCTGTGCAGGGGTGTGTTGAGAACCGCGATGGTTCCCGGTGTCTGCTCCGGCCTCCGTGTGCGCCGCATAGCAGAACCGGGGATTCCCAGTGAGAGACCCCTTACACTAGCCAGGACCAGCTCAGCTGGGAGGTAGGGCAGCAGGCACCTCAGCCCCCATCCCACCGGAAACACCCAGCTTGGCACCCCTGCCCACTGGGCAAGGCTGGAGCACAGCCAGGCCCAGTCACGCTGCCCGGGTTGGAGGTGACTCCTGCCTCCTCGCTTTCCAGTGAACTAGGCTGGATTCCTGCTGGCGCAGGTCTGCCCCCGTGGCCTGGCTGGTCGCAGCGTGGCCCAGGGCGTCACTGGACCTCTGGTGTGCACAGCTCGCCTGAAGAATGAGGGTGGGCAGGTTCCTGGGGGCCTCGCAGTGCCCAGCCCTCCTCAGCGCCTCGAGTCAGCTGAAGCTCCAGGTCTGCAGGCACGTTTCCTGTGTGCGTCCCGTCGTAGTAGATAGGGGCAAGGCCTACGGGCCAGACCTTCCCGCAGGCAGAGCCCCTGTGTCCTTCCCCTGCCTGGGCCGGCCACGGTCGGGCCCAGCCCTGGACAGCCTGGCTAGTATCCATGTTAGGCTGTGTTTGTCACGTGGCCATGTGTGGTAAATGCCCCCAAAGGCCTGTCTGACTGCCCCTGGGCTTGGACCTAGCCAGCTATCTGCAGGTCCTGCTGACCTCGCTCTGCCTGTCCTCCGGGAACACGGTCCAGGTGCCTCCACTCCCGCTGACCCGAGCTGTGACCAGCATGCTGGCAGCAGTCGAGGTGCCTGGCAGGGAAGAGATCCCGTTCACTAGTCCCTGCTGTCACTGGGCCCCGGGGACACCCCACCCCATCCCACTCACTGTGCCTCAGATACCCCAGCACCCTCCCTGGGGTTACTTTCTCTGTCACCAACCTGCTAGGCCACCAGGGCATGTCCACGGCCTTATGTTTTTCACTGGCTCAGAATTTTCCATTATTAAAGTTAAACATTCTCATTGAAAGAAAAATGCAGAACATAGACGCTAGAAAAGCAGATTATTTCCTTCCACTGGGCGAATCCCCTCCCAGGCTCATCATTATCTCTAGGACCTGCCAGGGCAGCCCCACCCGGTATGGCTTGGGTGTGGTTTTTTAGATAATGGGAAAATGTGAATATATTCTATCTTTTAGCAGATTAATAAAGCTCAGAAACACATAACAGGACTTCCCACAGCTGTACCTGTCTTTTCTGTCTTAGAGTGGCAAGTGTGAGCATGTTCATGAACAGGCCCCAAAGTCAACCACTACAGCATTTCAGAAACAGGCAGGCTCTGTACATTAATGCAGTATTTAGTAATGAAAATGTTTGGATTCTGCTGTCGTTGCGGAGTATTTAGGTAGCCGGTGATTACGTATAGGATGGGTTAATGTTCAGGGCTCTAAGCAACCCAAAGATCTTTTCTTAATCTTTCAGTTTCTAAAAATCTCAGCAAGTACATGTTGGTGCTGAGTCCGTAACATTTAGTTTTAGCCGGAGACGCGCAGTCTCTGCGCCCCTGCGGCTCCTTGTGAAGTGCAGGCCGTGGGAAGCCCAGGGACGCGGACTCGAGATCTGGGGTTGGGGGAGGAGGGAAAAAGGTTCACAATCTGAAAAGGAAGAAAACTTAAGAATATATACATAGATCTAGATAAAGCGTTTTTTTTGTTTTGCTCTGTTCCGTGTTGAAGGAAAGGTGCAGGCAGGAACGAAGGCCAGCAGAGGGGCAGGAAGAGAGAAGAGGAAGCACTTTCATTTAGTTTATATCTTGGTGGTTTTTGCTGGGCCCTTGGGATGTATGTGGACTGCGCTCGGCTGAAGGTGGCTGACCAGAAAGATACTCACCAGCGCGCCTATAGAGGTGTTTTGACTATCCAGTCCATAGACATTTTGGAAGTTGGTTTTCTGTTACAAAAGGTATGTGGGTGCGCGCTTGTGGCCCAGGCCGCGGAGATGCAGGTGTGTGGACCCCGGACAGCCCAGGGATCTGCGTTTGAGGCCCAGGGCCGGGGTGCAACAGCAGGGAACTAAATAGGGATGCTTCTTCCTCCGTCTTACTTTTTTAAAGAAGTAGCTGTTTTAAGCCTGATAGACACGCCAGCTGAAAACACAAGCCGGCCCCGCAGGTGCCATCCCCAGCCCTCCCCGTGACACCTGTGGAGCAGGAGCCAGGTGTGAGCACAGCCGGGTGTCACCCCTGCTCTTGGAAAAAGTGTATTAGGGCAGCACACACCTGCTGTGCACACCTGGCCAGCCCCGAGGCCCCCGCCCCCTGACTCCAGGCGCCTGGGCCACTTCATCCTGCCGGGCCTGCACCTCGGAGTGTGAGGGGACCCCAGGGTTTATGGCTGGGACTCAGCTTGTTCCTCCTGGCCCTTGGGACTGAAATTGGAGACCAAACATTGGTTTCCCTCTGCGGTGCCCGGAAGCAGGGCCACTGCTCCCCACACCACCTGCTCACGTTTCTGCACAGAGGTGGTCTCTCCGACTCCACTGGGCACGGCAGAAACTGGGACACCGTGTCCGAGCGGCTTACCAGGGAACGTCAGTGGGGCATGGGGAGGCGGGGCTCTGATGTGTGTTGCTGGAATCACTTGACTGAGCCGGGGCGTCTCCATCTGTAGCAGAAGTGTAACCCCCTGGACACTAGTAAGGACAGACCCAGTGACCGATGCTTCTGCGCTGTCCTCCCGGCCTTGAGCAGCCCCGCTCCCTCCCTCCAGAACAGAGGGACAGGGTGGGGATGAGGTGAGCGGCCGTCATGGTCCTGGCAGGGCCTGGGGCAGGACTGGTAGAGAAATCAGGGAGACTTCATGTTGGGTCCCCACCGCAGGGAGCCGGAGGCTTCCTGAGAGCGTGTGTGTGGTGTGAGCAGGCCTCAGTCGTGGGCTGCTGTGCTCTCCCCTTAGACAGGGCTTGTCACCCCAAAATGTCGACAACGGCAACTCTAGACACTAGGATGTGGGCCATGTTGTACCCCCACATCCAGTCCCAGGGGGACCCCAGCTGGCCTGTGTGCAAGTCTGTCCCAGTCCCACCCGGAGGCGACAGCTCCGTCTCACGACAGCCAGCTGCCAGTGGCAGGGACGTGGCCCCCAGAGACCCAGGCGCTGGAGGAAAAAACCTCACGTCACAAAACTGAGCCGAGCCAGGCGTCCTTTATCACCGCAGCCCAACCAGGGCGTGCTCTCCCTGGGAGTCGCCGCTCCCCTGCCGAGTGCCGAGTGCGTGGAGTCCGCCCGTCGGCCACTGAGATCCTCCTGCAGAGGGGCTTTCCTCGGGACACTTGCTGGAAGCACTTCTGGTGTGGGGGGGGGGGTGCTAGGAAAGGAAGTGCCCCTCGGGCCTCTCAGTGCTGCCACTGTGTCCCTGGAGAGGAGGCCTTGGCCACGTTAAAAAGCATTTCTGAGCCTGCTCTTCCCAGTTTCGAGATGGGGGGACGACAACTCCTGAGAACCTGACGGCCCAGTTCACCCCTCACCCTAGCCCGACTCAGGAAAGGCGCCCTGGTTCTACCCTGCAGAGAGAAGCTCTTGGTCAGTCAGGCTCTGGCCACTTGGCTGGGCCACCCAGGCCCCTGGAGATGCTGATGTGCCTCCCACGGGGTGACTGGCAGACACCCAGCAGGAGCCTCTTGGCCCGAGGCCCCTTGCTGGTGACCCCCTTTGAGGGAGGGGCTTCAGTGAGCCCTTCTGGCATCGGCAGCAGTTTGGGACAGCGGGGAGCCAGTCAGTACTACAGGCCGAGTGAAGCATGACTGACCCACAGCTTGTCTGAGGGCCTGGGGCCCGTCCCGCCCTGGGAAGCCACAGCCGCTGGCTCCCTGCCTCTGGCCCAGCCTGCCTGGGGCTGTCCTGAGTGCCCAGCTTACACGGGCCCTCTCCTTCCAGGTGCGGCTCCAGGTCCAAAGCGCAGAGAAGCCCCGGTACCGCGGGACCCTGCACTGCTTCCGAACCATCATCAAGCAGGAAAGTGTGAGTGGCAGGGCGGGACGGCTCGCCCCGGGGCCCCCGCACAGATCACAGCAGCTAGGGGCAGGGGTGGGGGGCTTTGCTGCAAATACCCACCTGCTGGGTCCAGGGCGCGGTGTTGGGCACTGACGTCTGCGTGCCCCCGCAGGTGCTGGGCCTGTACAAGGGCCTGGGCTCGCCTCTCATGGGGCTGACCTTCATCAACGCGCTGGTGTTCGGCGTCCAGGGCAACGCCCTCCGGGCGCTGGGCCGGGACTCACCGCTGAACCAGTTCCTGGCGGGCGCCGCGGCGGGCGCCATCCAGTGTGCCATCTGCTGCCCAATGGAGCTGGCCAAGACGCGCCTGCAGCTGCAGGACGCCGGCGCGGCGCGCGCCTACCGCGGCTCCCTGCACTGCCTGGCGCAGACCTACCGGCGCGAGGGCCTGCGTGGCGTCACCCGCGGCATGGCAGCCACCCTGCTGCGCGAGACACCCAGCTTCGGCGTGTACTTCCTCTCCTACGACGTGCTGACACGGGCGCTGGGCTGCGAGCCAGGTGAGCGGCTGCTGGTGCCCAAGCTGCTGCTGGCGGGCGGCACGTCGGGCATCCTGTCCTGGCTCTCCACCTACCCCGTGGACGTGGTCAAGTCGCGGCTGCAGGCCGATGGGCTGCGGGGCGCCCCGCGGTACCGGGGCGTGCTGGACTGCGCGCGCCAGAGCTACCAGGCCGAGGGCTGGGGCGTCTTCACACGTGGCCTGGCCTCCACGCTGCTGCGTGCCTTCCCTGTCAATGCCGCCACCTTTGCCACCGTCACCGTGGTGCTCACCTATGCACGTGGTGAGGAGGCCCGGCCCGAGGGCGAGCCTGTGTCCACTGCCACCCCTGCAGGGCCCAACCTGGCCCAGCCCTCCAGCCTGTGAGGCCTGACCCCTGCTACCCTACTGGAGCCATTGCCAGGCGCAGGCCTGTGGGCTCCCAGCACCTATCCTGGCACTGCACTGGGGCCTTCCAAGCACGCCACTGGGAACTCAGCCTTCCCTGGGTCTGGGTTTCCATCTCCAGGGCCTGTCTGGTGACCCCCACGGGGCTGCCTGCTGACCAAGAGTGCAAATCTGGCACATGGCCGGGCTGCAGCCACCGGTCCAGGCTCTGTCAGGGACACCGACAGCTCGAGTGCCTCCTGCTGTTGCAGAATTGAGTCATCTCCAACACACCCGGCTCCTCCATTGGCACTGCTGGAGTTACCCCTTCTGCCACCACTCCCACGGCAGGGTGACCAGGAGACCCCACCAAGAAGCCACAGGGCCGGCTAAAGGTGCCATGTCTGCCTAGGGACTGGGAGCATGGTCCTATGGGAGAGTTCCCTAACACTTACCCCCGGCAGCTGTGGTGGGAAGTCTTTTTAACCTGTGCCTCAGCCTGCTCATCTGCAAAATGGAAACATGGCCAGCTGGCGTCGGGCTCTGGCCCCTCCTGCCGACCGGGCTCCTGGAGGCGTGCAGGGATCGGAGTAGACCCCACTCCGCAGCAAATGGCGTGTTTCCTGGGCGGCCTCCTCCGTGGCCAGTGTTCCCGGGAGGCCCAGGCTCTAGCAAGCTCTGGCGGCTTGGACTCTCCATACCAGGGGAGGGCCTGGGCCCCCAGATACCCAGGGCCCGTTACATGAAGCCAGGTTCTCACCCAGGGCTGTGGTGAGCTCGGGGCAGCCCAGCACAAGTGCTCTGTAGCTAAGTGACTGGACAAGAGGCAGATGGTTCTGTGCAGATGGGAAGTGAGGGCCTGCTTTGGCCTGAGCAGGATCAGCGTCTTGGGCAGTATGACAGGCTCTCCCAGGAAGCCGACCACTCAGGGAAGCCACGACCCCACCCTGTACACGTTATTGTACGGAAACTGCCAAGGGAATAAAGTTTCTTTTTTTAAAGCGTGTGGCGCTTGCTGTGTGCATTGTAGATGAAGGGGTTTCATTCCCGCCCCGAGAGCCAGAGGGGCAAGTCTGGTGATCCCTGTGCCCTCGGACCCTCATAGGCCTCCTAGCTGTGTGACCAGCGGGTAAGCCACGGGATCCATCGAGGCTCAGTGTTTTCACCTGCCAGATGGGGCTAGTGGAGGAGGAAGGCTGTGGCTGAGTAAGCTCGTAGCCTGCTGGAAGCAGCATCAGTCATCCAGCCAGCACTCCCCAGGCGTCTCCGGGGGGGCCCTGCTTGTCATCCAGCTTGACAGGGCCAACCGTGTGTGCTGGGAGCGCTGTCCATCTGAGACTAGACCTAACCTGCCCTACAAGGTCCACGTGGGCTTCCCGGAGACGGCCTCATTTACCAAACGACTGTCTTACTGTCCACTCCCCATTTCTCAGCCTCCTGCAGTCAATCCTGGCTGCCCTGAATCTACAGCTACCACCTGAACCAAAAAGCTCCAGCACCTGCAGAGAGGGCCCCGCCATTTTCTGGAGGGCCGCCAGCTGGCCTGTGCGTCACCCCCCACTTAACCCCAGCAGCCACCTGCAGCTCCAGGCTGCCCTGTGGTTTCCGGACAGGTCACTTCTCTGCCCGGCATGGGGTATCCCCAGGCAGCACAGGCTCCAGCACCCTCCCTGGGCTCCCCGGCAACAGCTGCTTCCCCAGAGGTCCCACGGCCTCCCACCTCCCCTCTGGAAGAAACCAGGCAATCGCTAAGAACTAAGGTCCCCCCCCCAACTCTGAGAGCTGATGGTTAAATGTTACCAACAAATCCCATGCGGGGAGGGTGGTCCGTTATTTTTCCAATGAACTCATTTAACATTCTACTTTCTCCTGGTTTACAATTATTTGGGATAATATAGTCACATGGTAAAAAATAAATAAAAGTGCCGGTGGGCCCCTGGCTACGGGAAGAGGAACCCCCACGGATCCCACCTCCAGTTCCTAAGGGGTCTCTCCTGGCGCGTCGAGGCTGAGTCCCAGCTCCTGCGTCTGGGCTGCGCACTGCCTGTCCTGCTGTCTCCTCCCCTTTGAATTACCTGGAGGCCGTGTCCCTTCCTCCGAGCACATGGCGCCCCTGCGGTGGCTCCGGGGCTGGAGTCACAAGGCCCAGAGGGCTGCTGGTACCTTGGCTCGTCTTCATATGGCCTCTCCCAGTGTCTGTGCCTCCTTCTATGGGGACAGGGGTTAAGGATGTAAGAGCCCACCCAGCTCCCTCAGACCTCACCTTAACGGGTAACACCTCAGCGCGTCACCGTCTTTGGGTCACATGACACAGCCCAGCGCGCTCTCCTGTCCCGGCCCCCAGGTTTATGTTCGTAGTTGGGTGAGTTTCACTGGGCACCGTCCCTGTCCCTCGCCATCGTGCCCCGTCTGCTCTGGGAGGAAGAGCAGGACCTCAACAGCTTTAGGGGAACAGCAGCCCACTAATGGGGGGGCGGGGGCAGAATGCAGTGAGGTTTGGAGGGCGGTGGGTGACGGCCCTGGAAAGGGCAGCTCTAGCCAAACGGCAGGCCCCCTTCCACCACATGCAGGGCCTTGCTCAGATGGGGCCCTCACCCTACAAAAGCCTGGCCCCTGCCTGGGTGTCCGGCGGTGAGGGGCGGGGGAGGGCGGCCCTTGTTGGCAGG
Organism: Solenodon paradoxus; assembly: GCA_004363575.1. Taxonomy (NCBI): domain Eukaryota; kingdom Metazoa; phylum Chordata; class Mammalia; order Eulipotyphla; family Solenodontidae; genus Solenodon; species Solenodon paradoxus. The sequence goes on from RJWH01003586.1 coordinate 69,769, forward strand.
AGCCTCCTCCTGCCTCCCAGCAGCCAGTCCCTCCCCTCTGCTGAGAAAAAAAACACGAAGCTTTGCGCCCAAGGTCACAGGCACTTCTGTCTGGCTGAATTCCAAGGCCTTTCCAGCCAGTCCCCACCCGCCCTCCCCTGCCACCAGCGCTCCCTGGCACACCCGGAACTCCCAGTGCAGGAAAATGCTGGAGGGGGATGAATGAAACAGCCTGGCACGCTCTGGAGAAGCACCCTTTCTGGGAGTCCTGCAGCCTCAGGCTGTGCACAGTGCCCTCCTGTGGCAGAGGGCAGCCTGTCCGCCTCCCCACTCACCCAGGGCAGGAAGAAGACATCTCAGGGTGCGGGAGGGAGGGCTGCAACAGAGGAATTCGCCAGGGGGACAGGGATGGACTTTGGCCACAGGCCCTGGGACACTCAGGGGCCACTGCAGAGCATGTTGGAGGTGCCGGGAGAGGCACGTGGCCAAGTTACCCCAGCCAGGCACCTTCTCAGAGGAGCCCCTTCCGTCATAGCACTTACCCGGTCATCTCCCTTCTCTACTAGACACACCGCAGAGTCCCATGGGACAGCTCCATCAGCAGCTAACACCGGCCTCATATCACTGGCGCAGTGTTTGTTGACTGAGCAAAACCTGGGATTCAAGCAGAGAGAAGCTTTGGGAACGAAAAACTACAAGAGGGAGGTGACGGCAAGAGGATGGAAAAGTCAGCAACTCAGCTGAGGGCAGGGGAAAGGTCTGGGCTTCATTCCGTCGGAAATGGGGAGCGATTGATTGCAGGTTGGCTGGGAGGGGGGAGATGCACTGTGGCCGCTTCGGGAGGGGCAGCTGGATAGGTGTTGGGGCCTATTGGCCGGGAAGCCCTGAGGCCCTGGTGTGGGCAGGTCTTGATGACAGCGGCCACTTTGCCTAGGAAATGCTGCAGAACACTCCAGGGCGGCCTGGAAGAGTGAGAGGCTCACAGGCCCCCGTCCTGGGCAGTCAGGTCCTTGGTAGGTGATAGCCAGGGATGTGGGCAGGGGCCAAGGAGGGGGCCACGGTGTGTCTGGGAGTGTCCACAGAATGCAGTCCAGAGCCCTCGCCAACTGCCTTTCCATCTAAAACCTGAAACATGCACGCTACCCCCTTCAGCGGGGCTGCTCAGCTCAGCTCTGCCTCCTGGCTTCACTCCGCACTTGGGCACAGCACGCGGGCCAGCGACTTGTCACCTCAGCAGCTCTGCCAGCCACTCCGCAGCTGGGAAAAGGGCAGGCCGCACAAATGGAGAGCGATGAACACGCTCGCCCTGCAATGCCTCAACACCGGGGCCCCTGCACGCACCCCCAGAACTGACAGGAGGTCCTGGCCTGACCGTGACAAGGGCAGCTGCAAGCAGCTGCCGGGTTTTCTGAAGAGCAGGAGGGGCTCTCAGGCACACATGCGGCCTGGCCTGCTGGTAGCGTTGGGGCTGGGCGGGTCCTGGGCGTGAGTCGTCTCTGTGAGCATCCCCCAGAGCCCAGGGACTGGCCGAGCAGGCCGGAGCGACGCCCAGCTCACTGGGTCATGAACTCAAGACAGGGCACAGCTGGAACGGGGCAGACAAACACGGGCAATCAAACGGCTGACAACATATGCGTTTATTACACGTTATAGAGCCAGGTTACACATGCTTAGTGCTTCGGACTGAGATACTTCAGTGTTTTTTCTGGATGCAAAGCCATCTGATGCTTGATGCGGATGCTTTAAATACTACAATGTTCTGCTTCTATGACCTGTGAGCTAAGGAAGAACCGAGGACAATTCCAGAAATGGCAAAGAACACTTCAGAAAAAGATGTACATGAGACACAATGCTAACTCCTTGAGCCAGGGCCTACAGAAGTTACCAGAATGTGAGCAAGAACAGAATTGTTCTAGAAAAATGGCTTGACCAGTCGCCATTGGTAGATAAAGAGCTCTTTACAGGTCTGCGCACTGTGGAAAGGGCTTGTTCTGTTTGGTACGAAGCTCTTTCCCTGTCGTCTGTGTGGACGCCACGCGGCCCAGGGATCAGCAAAGAGCACTCACTGCACAGCGACTCGTCCTTCCGGCAGTTTCTTACAGCGTCTGAGCGTCGTTCATGAAAAGCAGGCCATTTAATCAAATCCGCCACTTTGTAAAAGCAATCAGTGGTGAAAGACATTATCTCACTCAGTCCCACAAACTCCAGCAGGTTGGCTGGAAACATGGCTGACCAGCTGGCGGGAAAACCTGGACTTGCTGACGTCGCCAGCAATTTCCGTTTTGAGTGCAAGCGTGTCAGCAGTCGCCGCCCGCCCTCCCAGCAGGCCCTGCTTAAAGATCCTTTCCGGCACCATCATGCAGTGTGCAGGCCGGACAGCGGGCTGGGAAGCCCCTCAGCCAAGCGTGGACTCGCGTGAGGAGGGCCTGCCCTTACACTCATCTGCAGGCGACCAGGGGACGCTAGCAAGCTGCGCAGAGACCGTCAGTCAATCCAAATCAGTATAGGAGATGCAGCCGCCAGTCACTGCTTCTGTGCAGGCAAGAGGGGTTCTGTGAGCTCGGGCCTCCTCCACCTCCTGGGTTAAGTCTGCACCGCGTGGCACTGTACTACTGCGCCAAGACAACGGGCCACCAAGGCAGGCAGGTGTCCCATGGTCAAGAGGAAGCCACACGGTGCGGCCATGGTGGGCAGTGGACGCCCAGGAGTAGCTGCAGCTCTTGCGACCATTTGGACCTCTTTCCCTTCCTGGCAGCCAGGTGCTGAGACGAGGGGAGGAACTGAAGGAATTAAAGGTGAAGAAACTTGGCCTTCCCAAGCCAACCACGTGGAGCCCAAATCACTGGCGTCAGGCACAGGAAGCAAGCGTTCTGCCGGAAGGAGGGGTGGGACGGTCAGTTTCCGGCCTTTCGGAGGCCAGGTCCAGCTGTGTGGCGGACAGATGCCAGGGGCAGCAGGTGAGCGCCGCCAGCTGGCTGGCTCCCGGCGCGTCTCCTGAGTCTCCCGGGGCGGGCGGAGGTGGCGCTCCTCACAGCGAAGAAACAAACTAGAATTCTGCGCGGAAACATGGGCAGGCATTGAGCCACACTTGAAGGGCCCGACTATATGCAAATTAGCCAAGTAAGTGACATGGAAAAGAACCCGGATGTGAAAAACGAATAGGAAAGAAAAATCTTGATTTTCCCTCAAGTTCTCAGGCCTTGAATCTAGGGCGGAGCACACAAACACCACATGAAACCAAGTGTTGAGTCCAACGTCACTTTGGAAAATAAATGTCACTCTGCCTGATAGCTCTTTTTACAAATATTATGTTCCCCCTAGTGCTATGAAAAGGGGGAAAAGAAATCCAAAAATAGAAAACAACATCTTAAGTGTAAACTTATCCTCTTGAGTTTTTATATTACATATGCTAGAGACATGCGTTTGTTTCAGCTCAGATATAAGAAAATATGTCTATCAGTATTACTTATAAATCAGATTAATCCTCAATGACAACCGACTCACTGTTAGAACACCTCTTCAATTACTTTTAGTAAATTACATCTTTAGCAAATTTATATTCTAACCACAGGCAAATTAGGCTTAAGTTATGCCCAAGGAGAACTCTGTCTACGCTTTGCAAATTGTTCATTTATCAGTTTCCTACACTATCGTCAATTCAAGAGTGCTAGTCAAACAAGGAACTTGCACATTTCATTCAAACCCCCAATTGAACTCCTTACAGGAATGAACTCTGCAGAGAGACGAGATGGGAACAGAGTCGGGGGTTGGGGGGGGGGGGGGAGTGACGACTATCCCACTCAGAGGCAAAGGACGAAGAGACGAACAAAGGCGTCCACCAGGGATGAAGGCACAGAGGAAGGGCGCCTCCCTCCACGCGGAGCCTGGCCTGCGTGGGTCACGGTGTGGCTCTCGGGGCTGTGGGGCAGGATCCTGAGGCCAGGGCCAGGCTCCTAAGACCACTCGCCTGACAGAAAAGGGAGGGAGGAGTGTTTGCACCATGGGCCTCAGCAGGGGCCTCCGCCCCAGGTCTCGTCACAGAATCCCAGGTTCGCACCAGGGCACTAGGCTCTGAAGTGCCCTCCAGCACGGCTTACCTCTCTCCTGACTGCCAGATACAGCAAAGCCTGGCTTATCCAGAGAACAGCGCAGGTCTTCTGATTAACCCAGTTCCATCAAACTACTCAATGGATAACAGATTCTGAACGAATGAAAAGAAGTTTCTCAAGTTAAATTTTTCACTTAGGATTCAGAAGGCACTTCAAAATTCCAGAGAGCCACAGGGTCACTATTATTAAGTCACCAATTCTCCTGCAGAGGACCGATGGAGAAGCTGGAGGAGACGGGGCTACATTTTGAACCTGACGGGACCCTGGACATCTTGTAAATAAATCTGCTATTAGTTTGTCAATTACCTTGCAGAGTCGAGCGCACAGCATGAGGACACACAGTATGTTTGCATTTTGAATCAATGGGATTTTGCTGTATCATGGCAGTTTAGAAAACAGTCTTATGAATCTGGTCTCTGACTCTAAGTAAAATCCAAAAAGTATAATCGTACATTTAAGAGGTCAGCATGTGAGAGGTAAAGTACTCACTGAGTACAACTTTCTAATCCTCTAGCTGCCCTGCCAATCTGCATTCAGCGTCAGCTCAGGAGCAGGACAGTATCTGCTGGCGCTCAGCAGCGACACGCGCCACACCGAGACTGGCCAGGCGAGGAGCCAGCGACCCTTGGCGGCTGCTCCCCCCACCGAAGCCCTGCCGGCAGCACCTTACCTGGAGGACGCGCACAGGCCGGGCCGCGAAGGCTGCCTCGCCCACCGGCCGGGAGCTTGAGTCAGATCTGCCAGCAGCGGGCCGGTTGGGGGAACTCTGAGGTAGTTCCTGAGCTCGGGGGCCTGCTACCTGCCCTTTCCGAGTTCAGCTCGCTCAGGAGGTGCTAACACACCGGTACATGCATCGCTCTACCCACAAGTCACTGTAATTGAGTGCAAAATAAAGGAAACTTGAGTTGCTTTATTTAGCTTCCAATTTCTGGGAGGCTCAAGAATTATAATTATTCTGGACAACAAAAGGAAATAAGACTGTGCTTACAGATCTTTTTCTGCCATATTCTTTCTGTAGGATCGCTATTTTATTGTCGCCCTTTCTGTTACACGGATGTACACATTAGGTGTTAAAAGGTACAATACATTCTACCACTGAGCACCACTTTCTGTAACTGAACAGGCCAAGAAATTACACTGAACATCAGCATCTGGCAGTATTTTTTGGGAAAAAAAAAAGTGACTAAAATGGGTTTAAATTGATTAACACTATTAAATCACATCTAATATTTGATACTACATGATTCAATACAGCTATACGATACAATTATACAAAATGTGTTAACATCAAAGAATACAACCAAAATTAAGATAGCAAACAAAACCTATATAACTTTTTTTTTACAGGAAAATACTTTTGAAGTATGCATGTAACTGCCCATTCTTTTAAAGAAAATCTACTGCAAGCGAAGTTGTCACCCCCAGAGGACTCACGCAGCGCCACCAAGCACGTCCCCAAAAGTGTGCAATGTGCGCACTTGGAAAATACAAAATTAAAAAACTGGAAGCAACAGGTGAGCTTCGTATCTATAAGAACGTGAAAAGAAGTCCCGTTTTTAGCACTGTTGTATAAAGAATCGTCTATTGTCTTTTGATGCGAAGTTCATGAATTGTCCTCCTGTTGGGACTGCACTTTACAAAAACACCGTGTTTTTGAAACGAGATTACAGAGCAAGATAGAGCATCTTAGCAATGTCATCTTATTAAAGTTTTTTTTTTTAAATTTTTACGACTTTATCAAAACATGTCCCTTAGGTGTGTAGGATTCATTTTTAAAATTCTTTCCTAGAAACAATATACAAAGGAGAGGCATATTCATTCCCAATCACGCTCCTGGAAGATGCTTCCCGAGGCTGACAAGGGTCTTCTCTCTTCTTCTCACTGGTTGTTTTTGGCCTTAGCATGTGTTAAGATGTGAGATTTCAGGTTAGTCGACTGAGCAAACTTCTTATTACAACCATCGAAGGGGCACACATAGGGCCTGTCTCCAGTATGGATGCGCACGTGTGTGCGCAAATTGAAGTCCAGTGAAAAGCGTTTCCCGCAGCCTTCAAACGTGCACTGTGGAGGAGACCAGAGAGCCGCTCAGCGCCTGACCAGCCCGGGCGGCAGCTCCCCGCCACGGCCCGCCTGGCCCTGGGGAGAGCCTCTAGGTACGTGCCAGGCTTCGGGGGCAGGGGCTGGGCAGCTCCTAAGGCCCACGGCCAGCCCGTGTAAATACAAGAGAAAGACCTCGACAAAGAGCAGGCAGCTGCCCAGGTGCGCTCACGTTCTAATGCTCATGCAGATATTTCAAATGTTCGAGTACAAGGGATTCAAAAGGTTTCCCATGCCGCGCACCAAGAACCAAGCTGGGTTTACCAGCTGCAGGCCGGTTCCTTCACTCACATACGGGCTTCTAGAAACAAGGCAAAATATCACCTACGCTAACTCTCGTACGATAGAAACGTGGAGGCTCCCTGTCGACTGGGAAGTCAACACTCTTCCTAACTCTGAAAAGGGCATCGTCGGCCCGGCGCCGGGGCAAGCAAGCCAGCAGTGCAGGGCGAGGGCCTGCTGCGGCGTAACCCTGGTTTCCCAGCTGCAAGACCCTCTCCAGGAGCACCTGGCACGTTCCATCTCCCGCAGCAGCCGGGGGTCGGCAAAGGGCACCCTTTCTCACCCCCCAGCCAGTGCGAATGGACATACAACTGTGGGACCTTACACTTGCGGGGTCGTGAGGAGGGAGAAGGGACTGGCTCTACCTGAAAAGGCTTCTCTCCAGTATGAACCAGTTGGTGTCGTTTTAGTTTTGAGCTCTCAACAAAAGCTTTGCCACATTCTGCACAGACGTGGACTCGGGGGCCGTGGGTGTGCAGATGCTTTCTCATGGCAGAGTTATCCCTGAACATCTTTGTGCAGCCCTTCAAACAGAGAAGAGAAGCTTAGTGGTTCACACTGCAAACTCTCACCGAGGATGCAACCTCTTAACAGCCTCCTCTGACACATTTAAACAAGGCAACCCCCAGCCCCCCCATAATTGTGCTTAGTCTTACAGTAGAAATATTAAAGTATTTAAGACAAAAAACAGACAGCTGGAAAGGCCTTATCACTTAATGCAAACCCTTGTTTTACAGATGAGGAAACTGAGGCTTAGAGATGTCTTTAAGTAGACTGCCCAAGGTCAGACTACTCGCGGGAGCCGAGCGGGGAGTAGAACCCAGCACCCTGGCCGCCGACTACCCCACAGCTGCCGCGCCCGACTGCACCCCCCGATGAGCAACAGAAGCACCGATAATAAATGGAGTTAGAATGACGGCCGTCCACCACTACCTTCGGCGGCCCCATAGTCTGTGCTGCAAGAATGGGCTGTCATTCTCCATCGCCTACTGTTCCCTCTTCTCTCTCTGCCTCTTTCCCCTTCTTGACAGAGAAAGAAGCAAGAGGGTCTCCAAGGAATGGCAACTACAGAAGAAATTTATTTTGTGAGACACTAGGAAGAGAAGCAGGCAAACTGATACCAGAGCAGGGAGTGGGGGTGGGGGCAGGCAGATGGGTGCTCAGAGAAGCATGTCCTTCACAATTTCTTCTGCAGTTGTTGCCCAAGAATGGAGTGAATGGGGAAATGAGAAGACAGCATGATAGAAGGACAGCACAAGGCAACCACTGGACAGCGCCACAGGCAAAGGAAGGGGAGGGAAGCCACAGTTTTTTCACCTTGACCCCTAGGCTGAGTTTCCATTTAGAAAATGGAATTTTTTTAAAAGGCAATTAGAAAAGAAGTATACGGAGAAGCTAGAGAGATGACAGGCATTTAAGGTATAACTGTTTTCAAATGCTCATTTCTTTTTGGCCCCAAGGGAACTCATTCACACTCAGGATCCCCACCCTGCGAGCATTCACAGAAGGAACGCAGAGACCCTGTGTGCGTCACTAGTGGGGTACCACGGGACTAGAAGTACCCTTCTCCAGTTGTGGGCTTAACAAAATTCTTTATCCATTCACAATTTCACACCCCTGCTCTCCCCCTGCACTGAAGAGACAGTTTACATTTCTGTTGGTTTCACATCCAATTAAGTTTAAAACAGACCCAAACAATACCTCTTAAGTATTTTTCAGGCTATCCTTTTATTTTAAAGACTAACCACATTTGAAAACAATTAAGTACCCCCCTACTAACACATAATTAACAGGGTAAATTAAGAAAAATTGTGAAGGAAATCGTGAAGTCTTATTAAGCTTACTTTAGCAACAGCCAAGATAATTTCTAAATTTCCATAATAAGCCTAGGGTCGCATCCCATAAAGGTGCAGGGGTGAGGTACAACCCAATGTCATTAAGATTGGCTTGTTAATGCCCCGGAAGGAAATCAAATTCCAAAATCGTGTCTTCAGTCTGCGGTGATAATGGAAACACTGGCTCCCTAGAGTGACCCCGCCTAACAGTACTGCAATTTAAGTGGCCTTTACTAAACACAACTTACATCACAAAATAGTCTCCTGAATTTAGAAACCAAGGTGACAGTTCCTCACTTAATTTCAATCCTGAAGACGGAAATTAAAGTGCAAACGTCTTACGAACTCTCTGAAACACACCAACATTTACAGACACTTCCCCCTACATTACTTACTTTATGAGGACAAGCTATTGTTCTTGGAGCATCATCTTCTTTAATTTTTCTTGGCTTCATTCTTACCAAAAAACAAAAACAAAAAACAAAAAAACAAAAACAAAAAAAAGAGAGAGAGAGAGATTTGTAGGAATGGGTAGACTCGACTGGCGTAAATCATTTAGTCCCTACACGCCGTCCTTACAGGCACAAAGCTAAGACCCCGACGTGCTCCTGTGAAGGGCGCCACGCCTGACCAGAGCACTTTTCTCTACAGACCAAGGATGCTGGCACCCACACCGCGGGGAGCTGCCTGCAGCCATGGCTGGCAAGCTGGGACAGCTGAGAATGGCACTGTGATCTGTGTGACACGAACATCTACTCTTTCCAACTCAACTCTTTTAAAAAGATCAACAGTCCAGAAAACCACAAATGAATCTCTTATGGGAGCAAAGCAAGTCTCCAAAAGCAACTGCCCGGTTAAGAACAAGTGGGAAGGGGAGGGCTGCAGGAGGTCTTTGAGTACATGCCTCTGAAACGGGGGGCCGCTTCATGCTGACAGAAATGATCTTGAAGACAGACCATTTTCCAAGGGCACAGAACACTTTAAAAAGAACCATCTCTGCACATGGAAGCACCATCTCTCTGGAGACAGTGCCGGCTACTCTGGGGGAAGAGTCCCTAACAGTCGGGACAGGTGGGAACCTCTACCCTTTCCTGTCGCTTCCTTTATTCAGCTGCTGCTGTGGCGGGCAGCAGCAGGAAAGCAGTTTCTGGCCCTGCTGTGAAATGAGGGTGTAACACGTCTTCATCCTGGTGAGGAGTCGGGGGCGAGCGCTGTGTGGAATCACTATCCAGAAAGCTTGCTGATTCGGTAACTTACCTACCTGCCATTTCCACTGAACCAACCTTTGTCTTTTGTCAAAACTTTCTCTCCAAATACTCCCTATAGATCTGTGCATGGCAGAGGGGTGAGAAATTTAAGAGTTCCTAGAAAAACTAGAAAAAAAGATTTAAATCTCGGAAACAGATTTTCTTTTTGTCCCTATATTTGCCATATTATACTCCTCCGTGAAGTTTCATATTTAGTAAACACTAAGTCGATGATTCCTTAGGAAGAGCTCATTTACCACCACTCTTGGTGGTTTCTTCTGTCACTTTTAAGTCAGCAAAGGCCCTGAGTTCACCCTGGATCTGGGGAAAGGATCGCATGACCTGGTGAAATCATCTCATTAAGACCTTCCTGTGCCCTGTGGGAACATAGGTGACATTGTATCTCGTATACAATGGCTGTAACTGACCTCCAAGGGGCTGGTTCAAGACCATACAATTTCCTATTTAAATTCGACAGACATTTCCAGTCTGAAAAATTCTACCCTGTAGACACTCAATCTTTCTTTTCACTGGTGGACGATCAGAGATGGCTACGCGATTGTGACTGTCCAAATTCACAGAATCGTACTCACCTACAAGACAGTGAATTTTTACTGTATGCAGATTATAACTTAATAAACCTGACTTTTAAGAAAACGTCTGCTGGGTTGACAAACATCGTAAACAGGTAAACTTTCTTCCCCAGTTCCACTTATCTTAGGGTTTGACTGTGGGCACCATGGCGGTGAAGACACGGGTGCCAAACAGGACAGGTGTGGCCTGGTTACCCCAGAGGGCTCCCCTCCACCCCACCCGCTCAAGTCATTTCTTAGATTTATTCCCAGGAACTTAGCTTGAAATGAAAAATACTTTTGTCTTTTATCATGGGAAAAACCGAAAGACACACAAAGGAAAATAGTCCCAGGTACCCTTTTTGTAAGTCTTTGCAAAATGCTAGTAATTCTTTTTAATTCAAATATCCTTTTGAAAGGTGTGCTAGTATTTAGAAACAGAATTTTAGGACGAGAACTTGAAACGTACCTGGACTGAGAAGTGGAAGTTTAACTGCAGCCACTCAAGCCCCGGGCATCCCCTCTTCCCCAGAGTGAAAACCAGGCGGCACGGCAGCGCCTTTAACTTTTTATTTGAATGCTAACACCGAAAAGGGCATTTTCCCAAAAAGCACCCTTAGAGTGGAAGCATTTTGTGAATAAAGACTACAGAAATCTTTGTAGACCAACTGATAGAGAAAATACAAAAATAAAACGTGAAAATATTTGAAATCTTAGTAAAAATTGTTTAATCAAATGCAATGCTACTCCGCAGGACCTCTCCCTGATCCACCCGAATTGGTCGGCCACCAGGAGGTGGGCTTTCGTTGGCTGTGGCACTTGACAAGGACCTTGTGAACCGGAGACAACATGAGGACAGCAGAGGCATTATGAATGAGACGGAATGGGGTGTGTGACTGGGTGCTGACCTCTACCAGCTGCATGACCTTGAGCAAATCACTTAACTTCTCAGCCTCAGTTTCTTATTCTGTAAAAAGGTGTAATTGCTACCTACTTTAGAGCTGCGAAGAATCAAGGATGATGTAAGTTAAGCTCCTGGGAAATGACGGCTATTATCATCACTGGCTACGTGTTAAATGGGCCTAGCTAAAAATGAATTCCTTTCTTCAAAGATGTCAGTTTTCCTTAACAAGCCGGAAGGTTCTGGGGCTCCAAGCCACCTTTCTCCACTGAAGGACTGAGAAACTGGAGAAAGAACAGCAGTTCAGGTAGAAAAGACACCCTCAGGGAACTAATTACATGGAGGAGCCAAACATCAAGGAGAGAAGTTTCCTGTTCAATTAAAACAGAGAATCTGCTCTCCTGGGCGTGACTGCTGCTCCATACTAGCTCGTCCTGCATATGGGAAAAAACACTGGAGAGGGTGGACTCCAGGACCAAAAACCGCAGGAATTTCCTGGAACAATTTCCAGCAGTTCCGACTAAGTTAAATCTGCCGTCTAGAAGCAGAGACGAAACATTGGAACAGTGGTTCCTCAATGAAGTAAGTCTCTTCCCTGCAAAACAAGCTCAGCTGACTTGAGGCTGGAAATCCCAACTCTGACCCGTGCTGATGGGACAGCAGACCCCGTGGCACACAGACACCAGCTGCAAACATAATTTGCTTTCCTTTCTTTGTGCAACAACACAGACAGCATTTGTGAAATGAATTCTCTAACTAGTGTGCATTCATGTGCTGATACAGTTTTCAGAGACTTTCAGCTCCACCACGTTTCATCTTTACATTAATCCTGGGAAAAAGTCTCAACAGAAAGACAACTTTGGGACTGATGGAACCAACCACTCTGTATTCTGATCTTTGTAGGACAACGGTTTTCAAGGGTTAACTCTAGTTAACAAAACAGGCACAATTTAATGAGGAATCAGAACTCACCAGCTCCCACCCACTGACAACTTCTGAAGTATTTGCTAAAAAAGACATTTCTGGGAAAGAAAAGAATCACCCATATTCTTACCTGCCCAACGCTGGGACTTTTTCTAATGAGAGCCGTTACTTCTTATCCATGCCCACACACAGGTAACTGATCTACTAGCAGTCTAGGCTCCATGGTGCAAGAATGTGAAAGTTTCTTTGGTCAGTTTCAAGTCCAGCCCAGACCCCTCTCACTGGCAGACGGGACAGGAAGGTGGCTGACAGCACCTTGCTGCACCAGCTCTGACTGACAGTGTGAAACCTGGTACCCTCCAGAAAAGCCTATTCAGCTGTCAGATTCGCAAAACGTGAGGACCTAATGAAAAAGGGCATTCCGGGCTCAAGTATTTCTCACACCACCTGGGTCCAACTAGAGACTTCTGTTTAGCAGGATCTTTTCAAGGATATATGGAAAATGGGGATGGGAATGAGCTCAAACCTCACACCTACCCTTTGTATTCACTGTCAAGATCCTATTCTGTATACAAAATAAAGTAAGTCTGATTAAGAGAGTGAAAATGCCATTTATACATTCAGGTGATTATATAAATTAAACCCCATTTTAGGCTATGGCTTTCTTAGTTCCACCCCCACCATCCACCTTACAGAGTCTCTCTTTTCTTTTTCAGAAGGCTTGCTCCCAGCACACCTTGGTAGCTTGGTGGTTAAGCCTGTAGCCTCCAGCCAGCATCGTCCACATATATTCCAAGGGCCCAGGTTCAGGTCCCGGGGGCTGTGGACACCCAAAATGAACTAAAATAAAAGGTTTCTCTCTTCTTGTCTGCACCTTCCTTTAGAAGACGAAAGGGGGTGGGGGGGTGCACTTTCCCATACCAAGACCTAGCTTCTTTCTTATTCTATCTATTAAATGAGTGAAATCGACTTTTCTTGAAGAAATTTTTACAACCCACTGACTTCCAGCTCTGAATCGAATTTTCCAGCATGTTACACAGCCATCTGCTTGGTGGTCTTTTCACTGTATTCTAGAGGAGTGTTCCTTCTGACACTCATCCTTGTTTTATTGGAGCATATGCTCAAGCAGCCTCCTCAGAAAGGGTGCATAGGACACAAACAAATCCAAAGACACCTAAAGTTGTCGTTATTTTGTCCCTGTGCCGGATAACTTTGCTGGGTGGAGAATTCTATGTTCACAGGCCACCATCTGTGGCTCAAGGGCAGGGCATGAAACCCACGACCGTAGGTTTGAGGATTGTATGTGTGTGTTTGTTCTATGTTTACAGTAATTCTTCCTCAGAAATCTCAAAACATTGCTCCACTGTCCTCTAATTATCTACCGCTGTTAAAGAAAAGCCTACTTCCGATCTAACTACCGTTCTTTTGTAGGTGACCTATCTTCTGGGGGGTTTTGAAATGTCGCAGAGAGGTGCTGTCTGGCAGCTGCTCCCGGGCCCCGGGGGAGGCCCACACCCCATGGAGTGAGGCGGCTCTGGTGTAGGGGCAAGGCCACCTGGGAAACGAGCACACGCTTCTGCTCTGCAGTGACGACATGTGCCTCCTGAGTCCAGAGCTCAAACACCCTGGACTTCGTCCGGAGGACGGGGGACGAGCCTTCCGATCAGCGGCCCCAAGTCTCTAGCGAGGGTGAACCACGCCAGGGTCGCCAACGCTAATCACTCACTGCACACAGGCTGCGCTCTGCCCGCTCCCAGTCCCTCCGCTGAAATTCCCCCCCATTGTATCACCGAGAGAAATCGGGTTCCTCCCGCTGGGCTTTCAGGAAACCCCACTGGCTTTTGCTGTCCTAACCTTCCCAAGTCTCCCAGGACCATCCCAACGACCCTGCTGTCACAAGATGGGGGAACAAGGCTTTCCCGAGACTTCATGCTCCGCACGGTCTCTTCTCCACACGCGCCCGTCACCAGACGACGCTAACCCTGACTTCTGGAAGTCACCGCCACTGCATCTGAAAGCACACGCTGACCCTGGGCCCGGGCCAGCGCCATCTCCCATATTTCACCTAAGCTAATTGCCTCCTTGACTCTTCCCTGGCCTCCTCCTCCCTCCAGGGACACAGCTGATCTGCCTCCAAATTGTTGCCACTGCTGTCTCCTGTCACCTCGTGCATCTAGTCCGTCATGTCTGAGCGCCCAACTGGGCGCAGGCCTCCACCAATCCAGCCCAGAGACGGGCGAAGAGTCTCTCCCGCCTCGTCTCCGGTCGACAGCGCCTCTCTAACCTGACCACCGCACACCAAGAGCCTGCACGTCCATGGCGAGGGGCGTGCACCTCTACTGTGCTCGCGCCACTCCCGAGTGAAGTTGGGGGGACCCTGCCTCCCGAGCACAAAACCATCACCTGCAGGGCTGTTCTGGACGCCTGTGTGTCCCGTTCTCAATTCCCAGGAGAGCAGCCCACCCCTCACCAGATCTGGAATACTGAAGGAAAGGTGACCAGCTTAGGGGCACCTGACAATAGTCAACACTCACCTGGTGGTTGGTTCAATCTGCTCAAAACCTCTAACCTCACTGCTGACCACGTAGGTCTCATTTTTATTTGTATTTCAGGGAGAAGGGCAATTAATTAATTCATAAAACTGTATCTGGAATATGAATGGCAACAAAAGCCGGAACAGTCATTAATAAAAGGGCAGAGTTTTAGCTTCATTTGCTAGGTGACAAACTAGAATGAATGTGTGTTCTCTAACTAGTCTCACTGCACAAGAGAAGGGAAGAACCCCTTTACTAAAGCACACAGGAGTCTTACATCCACTCAGCCCATGAGGAAACTGAGGCTCATGGAGGGCTGGGGAGAAAACGAGAGCACTCCGGGGTGTGTGGCTCTGTTCTGCTTTGCTCTGCTCCCAAGAGAAAGGCAGAAAGGTACCCTACTGTTCTGGAAGATGCTGGAACACCAGTTCTCTTTTTCTAGCCCTGGCCTCACCTGAGTCCCCTGGGGTTAAAGAGCGAACTTCTGCATCAGAGCTCACCAGTCGTTTTATTTAATTTTTATGTCTTTGTAAAAACTGCCAAATTACTCGAAAACAAATTATGTAAAAAGAGGCAGAAGAGGCTCCTGTAGGAACCCAACCCATTTCAAGTAAAACAAACATCCAGTGGGTTCTGATCTGCTGGATGGTTCACCTAGGAAAGTCACAGGGTCCCAGCCTTAAACACTGGCTCTCTCCCTGTCACGCCAGCTTAACGGAACAAAACCCTGGGAGCTTAACTGCTGACACGCTGGAACATGCACTGATGCAATCCCTCCAGTGGGCAGCTGCAGAAATCTGGTATGGACCCAGGTCCAGGGCAATCGCTCAAACTTAAATGTTTACAAAGAGATCCATTTCCAAACAAATTGGGTGCAATTTTATTTATTTGCCAGCAATGTCAATTCTGGAATTTAGAGCATTTCCTTCATCCTACTGTCTGCAAGGATCTAAAATGGTGCCACGCACATTAATAGCATAGTTTACTACTAAAAATAAAATGAACTGTTTTGTGTCCCAAGTTTCCCCCAAGCAAGAGCACAAACCACCACTGCAGCTCAGGCACCAAAAGGCACAGCTGGCAACACGCCAAGTGCTTTCTATAATGATAGAAAGGAAAGTTCTTGTAACTTACCTAGCAAACTCCGCCAGCTGCTTGGGGTCCGAGAGGTCGATGCCAGGTATTCCCCCAGGAGGGAGTTTCTTTCCTGTCATGTACTCGGAGTAATCAGGAGGTGAGTTCTCACCGATGATCTGCTCTTCAACCACTGTCTCGTGGTCAATATCTTTTTTTTCATCTGAAACACCATAAGCTTATTTTAGTTGAGTAAAGACGGGTATGTGGGCAAACACATTTTAACAAGCACGTTCCAAACAGAAAAAGGGCCTTCATTAGCAGCTCCTTCAAGAAGTTAGGATTAGTAGCTGCCGCCTGGATTTCTGAACCCGGGCTTCTGCCTCAGTCTCGAGTACTGTTACTGCCTGAAGGGCACCAAAACCTTCAGTCCAAATCCAGTCAGTCTGCGGACTATTAGGGGGCTCCTTCTTGGTCCACTGGGGCTGGTTTGCCCGTGGAGTTCCTCTGCCACACTCCTGTCCTGGCCCCATTTCTCTAACAGGCCCCGCCACCACCTCGGAG
Organism: Solenodon paradoxus; assembly: GCA_004363575.1. Lineage (NCBI taxonomy): Eukaryota > Metazoa > Chordata > Mammalia > Eulipotyphla > Solenodontidae > Solenodon > Solenodon paradoxus. The sequence goes on from RJWH01003586.1 coordinate 85,887, forward strand.
CCCCACTTCTGTGCACCACACACGTTGCCTGTGGAACCCCGACTCTGGGGCGTCAACTACGCCCCTCTCAGCTCGCCTCACTGCCTCCCCACCCTCTGCTCCGCAGTCCTCCATCTGCCACATGGGCCATGGAAGTTGTGTCGGCCTCCCCCACTGGACTGTAAGCTCCATGAGGACGGGGTGCATGTCTGTTTGACCTCCATGTGTCCCCAAAGCCCTGCTCAGTCTGTCTTCGACAAACAGGCATTCAAACCATGTAGGCTGTCTCTCCTGGTGTGTCTCACTACCATCTCAAATCCAACAGGCTTTCCGAAGGAGCGCTGACCCCAGAATCTCAGATCCTGACACCAAGTCCTGGAGATCACTTTTAAAAGACCTTCCCCCTTTGTCCCACCACCCTGAACCTCTTCCTGTAACTACTCTCACCTGAAACGACTACCGTGATTTCTTAGTTGTCACTCACAGTTCTACCCTCTGCTCTAGTGATGCCCAAAGGGTAAAAACTGAGAGAGAAAGCACAGCAGAGGCACCTTCCCCTGAGGCGCCAATCCTACACTGATCATTTCTTCAGTGTAGCCGTCAAGTCCTCTGCCGTCTGGTCCCATTTAACACATCCAGTCTTACCTGTTTGTTTCTCCCATGTTCCAGCCTGTTTCTCTCCAGCGCCTGGCAGGAGGCCCCCACGAGAATGTGGCCCCTGGCTCTCGCGCGACCTCTCTCACGAACCGAACTTGGCCTCTCCTCAGGAGCTGAGCTCAAATTCTAGGGCCTTGTGGGCGCTATCGCTCCGGCCTCAGGTTCTTACCTTCGCTTCAAACCCCCAGATTATTTCTTGATACCAACACTGACAAACTCTGAATCACTCATTCCCTTCGGAATTTTTGTGAAGTGCCCAGGGGCCAAAAACCTGCTTTAGTGCCTAAAGTAGGAAAGAGAGCCTCCGAATTTGTCAAGATGAACTGAAATTTCCTGCTTCACCAAAGGACTGAGTGCACTTTCACTAAGACTGCTGTGAATTTCGACCTGAAGAAGGCTGTTCGCCTCTCACCTTGCACTCAACCCCCTACGGGTATGAAAAACAACCCTCCAAACTACATCAAACCGAACTCCGATGATGCCAGGCCCAGAAACCTGGCCCAGCTGTTTAGCACGTGGCTCAGAGAAAAAGCAAAGCTGGAGCAGGGGCGAGACAAAGACAGAACGTAGACTGCTTCCATTCAGGTCACTATCAAGTTCTCGCTCAGAGGCGAAGGAAGCCAAGGAACAAGAACTTCACACTGTAAAGGCGTCTCTTCTCCCATCACGCTTCACTTTAGGAAACGTCAGGGCTCGCTACAAGGAGTCACAGAGCACAGCAGTAGCAGCTGACATTAAATTAAAGGATTACTGGCGGCACTGTATCTGCTCACCCTCTGAAGCGGGCCGGCTGGCAGCTTCATCTCACAGAAGAGAAAGCAGAGGCACGGGAGGGCAGTGACTTGCACAGGGTACCTAGTCAGTAAGCAGCACGTGTGAACTCGCACTCAAGACCTGTGTGTTTAGCTGTTAAGCTCAACTGTCTTTTTAATTTAAAATATTTTTTTCTTTCTTTTTTTCACAGGAAAGGTACAAGCAGGAATGAAAGCCAGCAGGCAGAGAGGCAGAGGGAGAGAGAAGAGGAAGAAGCATTTTTACTTTATTTCCACTTTAGCTAAGCTGGTTGTTTTCCCCTGGGACCCAGGACTCGAACCCAAGGGGGCATGTGGCCTGCGTCCCTGAGAGAGGACTGATCTAACTGCTGCACCACCAGGGCGGCACCTCTCAGCTGTTTCTATTTAAGAACTAGAAAGAACTAGACAATATCCCCTGGGTTACCTATTTACAGATGAAGACCATCAGTCCATGCATCAAGAAGCTTAATAACAGCTCTATGCAGTAATAAAAAAAAAGACAGGAAATGTAGCTACCAATCATAAGGGGACTCTTCACTGAAACCAGATTCTTCAGTTTCTCTTCCTTTCTTAGGGCTGCGATAATTCCTGAATCCTCCAGTCGCTCCAACCTACTACCACACCATCTTTCAAGTGGCACAGAAATACAGCACTCCCCCTTATCCATGGTTTCAGGGACCCAAGGTCCCTGGTGGTCTAAAAGTAAAGTATTTTAAGAGAGACAATATCTCATATAACCTCTGCTGCAATTTATTGTTGTAATTGTTCTGTTTTATTTCTATTTTTGTTAACCTTTTACTGTGCCCAATTGGTGCGCGAAAGCTTATCACAGGCACTACACACAGAAGAAAATCCAAGACCAGGGTGCAGTCGATGCAGCTCCCAGCAGACACCTCTCCCTGGTTTGCAGGCCGAGGCCGCCTCGTGTGCCCTCGCATGCACCTGGTCTTGGAGGGCGCTAACCCCGTTGCCAGGGCGCTGACCCCGTCGCCAGGGCGCTGACCCGTCGCGAGGACCCACCCTCATAATCAAACACCATCCCGGTGGGGATTTTCCGGATGCCACAAAGACATCCTCCATGCGAATGGGGACGGGGACAGGGACGGGATGTGCGCTGTCACACGTGCTGGGGACGTGAGGTACACACCTCAAGGCTCTGCCCGAGCCCTGAAACTCAGAACCTCCAGCATCCAGAGCAGTCAGCACGGTGACGATGAACGTGGCTGTGGAGGGTGTGGAAATATTCCATCTATTTTATAGTCTTATTCGAACAGAGTTGGGCTCGTTTATTTACACGCAGCCGGCGGACACGCGTTCCTGCCCCGATGACCATGATCATTAGTCACGTGCCTCACTTAACATTGTGGTCAATGACTGTGGGCCCACAGAACATACCCCACAGCTGACTGCTTGCAATTATACTCCTAGACATTCGCACAACGAAATCACCTAGTAACTGTAGTTGCAACGAAAGCAGGCTCTACGAAGCCTAAAAGATGACTAACTCTAGAAAAAAATCTTTCCTGACCTTTGATCTTCGTGATAGGATTTCACATAGAGAAAATGGGATAAAACTACAGTGGAAATTCTTCTCTCTGAAACAATGAAGAGTTTCTGACAGTGAGATTATGTAACAAAGGGATTTACAACCAAATAAAACCACATTTGTGAGTAGGTCTTTAAAGCAGTTAAGAAGCAAACTGTACTTTGGAGAAGAGATAAAGATGACCAGGGAATGCACCAGACGGGAGGGGGCAGAACAGGACAGGACAGGAGGTCAAGTCTGTCCTCTAAGTTTCTTGTTTGTGTTTCTTGGAGAAGGGCAGGGTCACAAGCTGACACGGAGAACAATGCGGAGGGAAAAGACAATGTGCAGGAGAGGATCCAGGGTTCCACTTTGAGATACCTGTGCGACTTCTAGCGGACAGGCCTCAACGAAGGCTCTGAGCATGTGGAGAATGAGAGAAATCTGCTGGGGAGAAACAGACGGGCCTCACTGAAGTCTGACTACATTCAGGCTGCAGAAATATGCACTATTACCTAGTGAAAAAACCAGGGCGGGGGCGGGGGGGGGGTGCGGTGCGGTGCGCTCAGAACCGGTGACTCCAGTGCTGACAGATGGAAGACTCTACAAAGCAGGCTGGAGAGCTGGGTCCGGATGCGGCGAGAGCGCGCTGCTCAGGAGAACTCATCGGCGGCAGACCGGTGCAAGTGGCGGCGTCCCGAGCACAGACGGTAAGTCATGGTCCGCACATAACTTAAAATCCGATTAACATGCAGTTTGCTTGTGATTATCGCTATACACCTGCACTTTTAAACAATGTCAGTTTTACACTGTTGAAAAACAACTTTTGTTGCCTATGTTCTGAATTATGCATATTTAAACTTCCTGTCATCACCACAGTTAACTTGGAGAACTAGAAGACCAGCACACAGAAACTGCAAGCAGGGTCACTAGCAATTCGACCAGAAAACTGAAGGGAATAAACTTAGTAGACAAAAAAATAAAGGTGCACAGTGGTGGCCTAGTGGAAAGACCCCAGGGACCTGGGGCCAAGGGAAACAACCAAGATGGAACAACTAAATAAAAATAAACAAAATGCTTCTTTTTCCTCTTTCCCTGCCTGCACCTTTCCTTAAAAAAATTAAAAAATTTTAAAAAAGGGAAAAAATTTCAATTTCTAAGATGACTGTTAGAAAATAAGAAAAGATGCTAGGTTCTCTGGCTAAAAGAAATCAAAGTTTGCCTCATTTTCGCCAAGAACTGGACACAAAGTAAGAGATCAAAAAATGTCAATGCTTATTATTATTTGGCCATTTTATTTTATTTTTAATTTTTTTTTGCAAAAGAAAATCTTCAGAAGTTTGGCCAAATACAATAGAAATGTATGATGTTCTGGAAGAGAAACTATTATTACTTTTACAGACATTCAGACAAACACATTTCCCCATTCAAAATGTATTACTGAAAAGGACTAATGGATTTGTTTCCACAGTTTTATGCAAAGACACGTTACTGTCATGTATTTAAGCTGCAATAAAGATGGTGTGTGTGCCCTGGCATCTGAGCAGGCAGTGGCCGTCAACTAAGTCCTGCGCTGCTGCCAGTGGCGGGCCCGGCAAAGGAAGGTAGTTTAATCGAGGCCCTGAAGCTAAGTGTCTCAATCCGCTTCAAACCGGCAGAAGTACACATACACTGCCCCCTGGAGTGGTCCCCCAGGCAGAACTTCCAGGTCCCTGCAAGACGCGAAGCCAAGATTCAAAAGTTAGTACCCAAAAGGATGGCTAAGGAAGCAGAAAGGCTGTGAGCGCTCTATCAGCCCAGGAAGAGACTAAAAAGCGGTTTCACACCTGCAACAGAACTGAGGTGGCCAATAGGGAATGGCGGGTGGAGGCAGATGGTGGCGGGGCCCACTGGACAGTGGCGAAGAACACTCGGTGATGTGGTGCAGGACAGGGTATGCTGACAAATATCTAAGAAATGGGGAACCTATACACAGGAAGTTATTTTAACCTGTAGAATAATTTACAATAAAAAAAAAACCCCTCGAAAAATAAAAGCAGCCTCACCTGTGTCCCCCTCACCCCCCACGCTCCAATCAAAACTGGCTTTCTCACTGTGGTCAAGATCTGGAAGGAAGGAGGACACATCGTCCCCGGTCCCTGCTGCCTCTCCTCTCCCACCAAGTCAAACGCACGGATCCAGACGTCTTCTCTTTGAGAGACCTTTCCTTCCTTCCCTCCTGGCTGTCCTCTCCCGACCCAGCTAGATCCTCTCAGTATTAAACAGTGACACCACCTATCCTTTAGGGCTGCAATAAGGTAATACAGGGAGTGAGCAAAAGGCCTTTAATTCCAGTTTCCCCTCCTGGGTTTGCCTAAGGCTTCTAAAGAATGCCAGCCTCCTTGTGGACTACAGTTAAGAGGTCAAGGAGATAGAAAATTATGAATCAGTGTCAACCAGAGGGTGCAGTTTGAGTTTCTGGCTCTCTAAGACACCATGAAATCTGACACGACACTGGCAGCAAAAGGCCGAGCCTGCATGACTATCCCTCAGTGGTCCCCTTATGTCACAAACAAAGCGGCTGATTTACTTCAGAATTCAGTCCTAGGAGAAGCTTGATTTCCTTAGAAGATTTTCCCATCTTAGAATCACTTAACAGTAGAATAATTTCCTTTTTAATCTTGTCAGGAAAAGCTGCTTTCATGATCCTGATTTTCTACAGTCACCAAGCGACAATTATTTCCCTTGCTTATGTGCTGGCTAGATTTTGTTTCTCCATACCTGCCTGGCCACTGACTTTGGTCTAAGCACTATCTTCTTGCCACTGTTACCATCCAACCTCCCCTGAAACGGGGGGGGGGAGAGCTAAATGTTTGAAATTCATCGCCAAGCGACAGGCAAAAACCAAACACTGTCTGTTTGCTACTTTTCCCCGTTAACAGATCTGAAGGAAAGGGTCACATGAGTCCCTGGCTTCACGTGCAACTGTCACTCTACTCAATGCAAATGAACCCCGCTTTTCACAGAGCAATGGAGCCTCAGAAATGCCCAGTAATGTATCCAAAAACGCGCAGGAAGTGGAGATGCAGGATGTGAATCCAGGACCAACTCTACAGCACATGCCCGTTCTATGGGACGTACTTCACCCTCACCCCATCCTCCAGACTTCTCCAGCGATGTAGCAGAGCCCCAGAATTCTGCCCACTGCCATCAGAGCCACAGGGCTGCAGTTCAGGCCTTCGGCTCCGGGGGAAGTACACGCACAAGCAGGAAGTTCGGAGAAAGAAAAAGCCAAGACAATGCAACAAAGAACAGAACAGGATTATGAGACAGGGACCGAATGAGGGGTGCTCACTTGAACGGGTGACCAGGGAAGGCTGCCGAGACTTGAAAAGCAAGATGGTACTAAGAACATGACTATCAGGCGGGCCCTGGTGGAGCAGTGGTTTAGTCAGTTGTCTCCGGAGGAGCACAATCCATATATTCCCAAGGACCTGGGTTCGTATCCAGGGTGGGTTGGGGCTGGGGTGGACGACCAATGTAAAAAACAAAATAAAAATAAAAAGCACTGGAAGCAGAGCAAGAGCAGGGGCAAAGAAACTAAATCAAGGAACTAAGAGCAGGAAGGATGGAATACAGCGAGAGCAGAGGGAGGATTCGGAAAGGAAAGCAGGAACCAAATCACGGGTAGCTTGACGGTTTTCAGCACTTTGGGTTGTAATGAGTCTGCAGGATGAGAGGGGCACAGGTGGGTGGGGGTGTGTGTGTCTGTCTCAAGGTCAGTGTGCATGTGTATTAACACACAACAAAATTCACAAGTCTAATGTAGCATTCAGTGTATTTGCACTGCTGTGTTTGAGGGGTTTTAAGCAGGGAATAAAAAGAGACAATTCAGAGTATTCCTCTGTGTATGTGACTGGGTCCCCAAAAGCAAAATCCAGAGGAACCTCTTTAGTCCCTGTTAAGAATCTATAAAAACGTATTGCATAATAGCCATATGTATTATTGCAAATTATAAGTTCGTTGCTGTTTTTGATTTTTAAAGGAAAGGTTCAAGCAGAAATAAAGGTGAGCTAGGAGGAAGAGAAAGGAGGAAGAAGCATTTCTATTTTATTTTTTTAAATTTAGTTGTTTACACTGGTTGCTTCCCCCCAGGTCCAGAACTTGCACCCAGAGGTTGGTGGTTGGCTCCTTCGGAGTCAAATGACCTAACCACTGCTCCACCAAGGCGCACCTATAAGTTGTTGACAAAACAGGAAACTACCAACCAAATCTCACTGTGTTATAATTATATCTCAATGAAAACAGAACCATCAACTTGAAGTAATGGACAGCAGCTTCTCTCCCTCGAAAGTTTTGGGTGCTGCACCATCCTCAGAGAAGTGTGCACCCCCACCCCCCCATGTTTACTGCACCCTGTTCACAATAGCTAAGAACAGAAAACTACCTAAGTGCCCAGTGTCGGATGAATAGGTAATGTGGTTCATATACACGATGAAACACTACACAGCCCTGAGAAGAGAGGAAACTCTGTCATTTGAATCAACATGGATGGAACTAGAGGGAATGATGCTCAGTGAAACAAGTCAAAAGAAGATACCAGATGGCCTCACTCATAGGTGAAGTGTGAACAGACAAAACCAAGGAACAGATGAAACATAACCAAGCTTGAAACATTTGCAACAGAACTGAGGTGACCAAAAGGGACTGGAGAGGGTGGGGGCACGTGGTGGTGTCCCCACTGGACAATGAGGAAGAACACTTGGTGATGTGGTGGAGGGCAGGGTGTGTTGAAATATATCCGAGAAATGGGGAACCTATGGAAATTATCTTAATGTGCAGAATTATCTTAAAGCGTAGAATAATTACAATAAAAAATAGTTAAAAGAGTTTTAAGTGCTGAGAAGATAGAAGCCATAAAGGCAAAGCGAAGAGCAAGGAGTTGAGAAATGCACAGGCAGGCGGATGCTTTGGGGTGCTTTCAAGAATGCAATGCTCTGAGATGAAGTTCTATCCGGTCCGTGACTCTCCAGGAAGACACAGGGTGCCGACTCCAGGAGAACAGCCGTCCCAGTGCAGCTAACGGGACAGCCTCCTTCCCTGCAACTCAGTTCTTCTGTTTGAAAGGGGAACGATTTACATACCAGGGTTTAAACAAGCAAGTAAATAAACAAACAAGTCCATCACAAATAACCGTTTATATTGTTTTAATGTTTAACAATCTCTACAACCTCTCTATGACACTAAACACTAAATAACCACCAAATGTTAAGAATCTTACTCACGGCACGTCCTGGTGACTCAGGTGTTAAGATGATTGCTAGGGCATAGATCACAGACCATGAAAAGTCCAGGGACCAGGAGTTAGAGAGTATGTATGTATGAATTAATTAATTAATTAATAAAAGTGCTTCCTCTCCCTTAAAGAATTGCACTCGAGAGTTCCTAATATCTCAATCACCAGGACTTGTTAAGACTTGGATTGTTTTACTTTAAGAAATTGAGTACATTGCTTCCTGTATTATGTAGGAACTCATCAAGGAGTAGAATTTCTAGGCCATTAGGAAGTGAATATAATTTTAGGACTCTTCTGCTCCAACAAGTCATTTTACAAAGATCCCAAGGTCAGAAGCTAAGACATGTCCAGGCAGGATGCTTCAGCGTCCTCTAAAAGAAGTCCGATGCTGCTATGAATATGATTCTCAGAACTCCTGGGCTTGTTATTGATAATTAATTACTAAGTTAAACAGAATGGGCTATTCTAACCAAGACATTCAGGACTAGGCAAAGGCTCCTCCCATGACTGTCATTGAAGTCGTCCATCGGTGCAAAGCCACAAATTCACACAAGAGTCACCTCCCTTCCAAGACCTTCACATACTTTCCTTCTCTTTTTTCAATAATGAAATTGTTATTGTTACCACCCAAGTAATGTTTCAGATGTCACTTTAAAAATGCAAAATCTGTGCGTTTATACTCACTATTATATAGAATACAACATGCTGTTAAATATTCAGACTTTCAAATTATAAAAAAGTTCATTTTTGTGTATCCCTCCTACTGGCAGTAAAATTAAGAGAGAAAATAAAATGGTCACGGGGAGAGCAATCAGAATTTGAAAGAATTAGGACCTTAAGACACTCTCCTGGCATGTGAAAAACGCAGGCCACACATCCCTGGGTTCGAGTCCTGGGCTAGGTGGAACTACCAATGTGAACAGCGCAATGAAAAAATAAAATAAAAATGCTTCCTCCGAAAAAAGAGACATGTTTCTGCTACAATAACCTGTTAGGGGCTCTAAATATTTTCAAACTTGAAATAAACCAACTTAACTAGGTAGAGTTCAAAAACAAACAAATGGAAAGGCCTTTTGTAAATATCTACTAGGAGTCTGACATTCTTTTATTTTTAAATTACTCTCTTCCAAAAGCCTAAAATGCTAGTTGTAGTTAAGCCAGGAGCCCTGATTCTTTTCCCGTAGGGGTTTCTCTCTTCCTACTAGGGGGAGGTCAGCTGTTGCCTCTGGGAGGGAAAAGGAAAGGCTCCTCGACCCTGGAGGAGGAGGAGTAGGGAAAGTCGGACCACAGAGGCTTTATCAGCAAGGCCAGGCCTCCAGGGCTACCAGGGCAGGAATGGGGACCTGACGTAGGCTGTCCTGTGTGTCACGAGGCAGACACAGATCACTTTGGAGGAATTCAGGGGCTTTGGAGGGCCTCCTTGGCTGGGCTCCATGGGAATGTTTACCGCATCTCTACTTGGTGATAAACAGCCCAGTAAAAGATAGAAACCCACAAGGGAACAGCAAATGGTCAGGACTAGTCATTTGTGGCAAATCTAAATTTTCTGAATACATAAAACCTAGAACAAATGTTATTACTTTGGACTTCATTTCAATTTACTGATTCTCAGAGTCACCCTTTCTGGTCTGGTCTTGGATGTTTGGCTCGCTCCGGCATCAAGGGCTTCTTTCTACATTTGGTCTAACAAATGATAACTAAAATAACGAAGGCCAAAATTTCTAACTACCTGAAACCTCAAGATTTTTAAGCCGTCTAGGTGTCTCTTAAAACTGAATGCCCTATCCTTAAACGCCCTACTCGACCCACTGCGTTAACTAAGTGGTTCAGTCTATACAAACAACGCGGCAGTACCAACAAGTTCACTCATCAATATGAGGAAATGTGCCAGGAAAAAAACAAATAAGTAAACATGGGCCTTAAAGCAACAGATTAAGAATATTCAAAACATGGTTATACTATGATTAAGTATGGAAACAGTTTTAACTAGGCCTTAAGTTTCTCAACTGCAGAAAGGTCCGGCTGTATCATCTACATAGTGGAATATTATTCAATCATAGAAAAGAACGGAGTATATTCCATAACATGGAAGAACCTTCAACACATGCTAAGCCAGACACAAAGACCAACCACTGCACAATTCCAGTTAAAAAAAAAAATGTCCAGAAAAGGCACATTCCAGAAGATAAGACAGCATATTGCTTGGTAGCTGTCAGGAGATGGGGAAGCGGGAAACAGGGCCGGACAACAGCGTTCTGGAGTGATAACAGTGGCGATGCAATGCTTGCCCAGCCTGATACTGTACAACACACGGAACAGCGCACATGCAAACGATACTCATGTTTAAGAGCAGATCTTAGACAACTAATAATCCTCACTGCAGCTCCATTCAGAAGATGCCAATCATATAGATTGTTCGTACTCTAGGAAATTGAGGATTTAAATAAATCCAAATATCTAATTTCTACAAACATGCTGCATCCTGCTAAAAGTTTTTTTTTTAACCAAGGGATACTAAACAAGTACCTAGTGGCACCCTGGTGGAGCAGCAGTGAGGCCCATACCTCCAGCCTCGGAAGTCCGCACACATCCCAAGGACAGGGAGGTGGGGGCACAGCCAAGATGAACAACTAAATAAAAATAAAATGTTTCTTCTTTCTCCTCTCTTTCCCCGCCTGCCTACTTGCCTTCATCCCTGCCTGTACCTTTCCTTTAAAAAACAAAAACCACTATCTAGAGACCAGTAATACCCTCTATGCACAATTATTTTTTAACAAGGGCTCTAGACAACTAAACTTGGGCTTAATTGAAACTTGCTTCACAGCACTCCCTATCTAAGGGGCTGTTTTCATGGAAAGATAGGTGGCTACAACTCTCAGGCCCAGGACCAAATAAGATCCAGTCTATGAAAGCACGCATGTTGTCTGCCAGTGTGCACAAGCGCGCGCACACACACACACATACACAGAAATTTAACTTAATTAACCGGCTTCCATTTCTTTGCCTGTTAAAATTCTCACCTTCGATTCTGAACATGAAAACTATCCTCAGAATTTGAGCTTGGGACATGCAGAGTTAATCACCAACTATTCAGCTTCTCTGGCAATAATTCCAAACCACGAGGACAAGGGGAACAGTTTACCACAAAACAGGTTTGAGGAAAACAAGCCACACTATGTTATTGTCATCCAACATTTAACAACCACCTTTCTGCAGAGCACTGTAACACACCACATAACCAAGTCTTGGAAGAAATGGACATGAAAACAACCCCAAATTGTGCAGCTGGCTGCATAGGGGAAGTAATGACTTTTAAATGCTGACTTAATTGTAAATTAATTCCCATTAGTCAGGCTCTCCTCTCTGACTGCCTGACTTGAAACATATCACTTCATCGAGTAAAGCCAGACATATCTAGTTTTCTGGGTATCAAAGAGTGAATGTGCAACCTGGTAAAAAACAAATGCAGACTATATAAAATATCTCCGTTTTCTAGATTACTGAAAAATCCAACACGACTACAGCATGACAAAAAGTAAATTCAGTTTTATAGGATTCATGTATCTTTACCTAAATACCTAATTTCAAATGGTACCCGATATTCAGTAAACTCAGCCAATGAACGCTGCCCCCTCCCTCCTCGCCTTATTCTAGTCCTATCAGTGGAAAACGTGGCTTTTATTTCTAACATGATCCGTGTGAAATCATTCTGAGCTACCCAAATAAACAAGCTCTCTTTTCATAACCGTGAGTTAAGGTGGACAGATTCCATTTAAACGAATAGGTGGTCCCATTAAACGTCAACCACTACGAGTTCCACTGGGCCCTATGAAATCCAGAACAAGAGCGCCTGTTAACACTTGCTAGAAGATTTTGGCAGCAGCTCCGATTCCTCTGCTGAGTCCTGAGTCATAGATTCAACCAGCTCTAGTTACCTCAACTCGAGGCTTTCAAGCAGACACAACCCGACCAGCTTTCCAAAAGCCCAGCCTCCATGCCTTCCAGTTCATTGGTCCCTCTGAATTTTAGCAACGCTTTACTACTCAAAGGTCGCCACACGGGGAGGACCCCGGCAACTCCGAGAATTCGGGGAGCATCGGTCATCGTGGGGGAAGGGGACCCGCAACAGCGTACTGAACTGAATCAGCGGAGGCAGGAACTAGCTCGCGACGGTGGGATCAGTACGGGTCACTGTATTTACTATCGCAGCACTTTAACCAGGAAGCACGTGAACAAAGTAAGAGGACAGACCAGCAAAGCCTGGCGTCCCGACAGTAACAACCAAGAGATTTACACAGGCAGCAGAGTTCCCGGTGCCCGGGGTCTCTTTTCCTGGCCTGTGTCCACGGCAGCACCGACACCGTCAATCGACGCCGCCTAAAGAGCCCTTTCCGCAAGCAGCGTCGAGCGCTCGCTCTCCAGCGCGTGCAGAGACCGAAAATTAGAGCACTCGATTGTGTTCGGTGGCAGAGCGGCAGACACCGGAGCGCAGCTGCCCGCGCGCGGGTCGGGGGACTGCGTCCGCACCACTTCCCCAAACGCCCGGGGCCCCGGCGCCTCCGCGCCAGCTCGGGGGCCGCCCCGCAGCCGGCCCAGCCCGCGGGGCCGGGCGGAAGGGCCGCGGCGGGAGGGCGGGGGAGGGGTGGGGCGGCCGGCGGGCGCGCGGCCGGCGGCCTCGCCAACGCCCTCCCGGACGGGCGCGCGGGGGCGGGAGGGCGGGGCGGCGGACAACGGGCCGGCGGCGTGTCCGTTGGCCGCGCGCCGCGCCGCGCCCCGCCCGCCGCCCCGCCCGCCCCGGCAACTACGCCATTGCGGCCTAGCGCCCGCCGCGCCCGCGCCATCTTCGGCCGCCGCCCCCGCCGCACCGCCATCTTTTGGGGCCGCCATACTGTCCGCGGAGAAGATGGCGGCGCCCAGCGCGCACATAAAACATGGCTTCCCTTCAAAACAAAAACATCCCGGGGGCCGGCGCGCGCCGCCGCTCACCTGAGGACCACATGGTGACCGAGAACTCGCCCTCCAGGGTCTTGATCTGCACCTGCTTCTGCTCCCACTTCTTGTTGCCCGCGTCCGCGCCGCCCGCCGCCCCGGCCCCGCCGCCGAGGTAGCCCTTCTTGCCGCTCTTCTTGCCGCCGCCCTTCTTGACGCGGCCGCCGCCCGACGACGACGAGCCGCCGCCGCCGCTCTTGCCGGCCGCCGCCACGGTGACCAGCGTCTGCTCGATGTAGTCGTCGTCGCCGCCGGCCGGCGCGGGCACCGGGATGAGGATCTGGTCCTCGAAGCCGTCCTCGGCGCGCAGCCCGTCCGAGTCGTCGCCGCCCACCACCTCCTCGCGCGTCTGCACCAGGATCACCTCCTGGTGGTGGTGCACCTGGGTCGGGTCGTCGGTGACCAGCGGCTGCAGCGCGATCATGGGCGGGTGGTGGTGGTGGTGGTGGTGGTGGTGGTGGTGGTGGTGGTGGCCGGCGTGCCCGTGGCCGCCCCCGCCGCCGTGGTCGCCGCCGCCGCCGTCCTCGTCGTCGTCGTCGTCCTCCTCCTCGCCCACCACCGTGGTCTCGATGGTCTCCACCGGGATGGTCTCCACCTCGATCTCATGCAGCTCCACGATCTCGGCCGGCATCTCCGAGCCGTCCGTGGCGATGTACAGGGTGTCGCCCGAGGCCATGGCTGAGGGCTCGGCCGCGGCGGCCGCGGCGGCCTCGGCTCCGGGGCTGCGGGCGCGCGGGCGCGGAGGCGGCCGGCCGTGGGGAAGGCAGGCAGGCAGAGGAGGAAGGCGGCGGCGGCGGCGGCGGCAGCGGCGGCGGCGGCGGGCGGGGGAGAGGGGGCGGGCGGCTGGGGGAAGGGGCGGGCGCGGCGGCGGCGGGCTTCCCCGCCTCCTCGCTCCGTGCGCCCCGCGCTCGCTCGGCCGCTTCTCGCCCGGCGCCGCGCCGGCCTGGGCCGCCTCTGGCCGCGCCTCCTCCCGCCCTCCGGGCCGGCGCTCGGCTTCCCCCTTCCTTCTGCGCCTACCTCCGCCTCCTTCCACACAAATCCCTACTCCTCAACCCGGACCCAGATCTCGCCGCCGCCGCCGCCGCCACACTCCGCTCGGGCAGGGCCTCGCGAGACTTCCGCGCTGGCTTCGGCCCGCCCGGCTGGCTCCCACTGGCCGGCCCGCCCGCTCGCTCCTCCTCCTCCGCCAATCGCTCTGGGCGCTCGCCGGCTCGGCCCCGCCCACCGGCTCGGGCTCCTCCCGGGTTGGCCGCGCCGGACAGCCCCCGCGCGCGCTGGCTGGCCCGCGGCGCGTGACGTCAGCGCGCCGCCGCCGCCCGTCGCGCGGCTCCCGCCCACCACCGCGCAACCGCAGCAAAACCCGCCGTCCCGGGCCCCGATGTCCGGGCCCCGGTGCGGGTCCGGGCTTGGGCCGCGCTCGCGAGCGCTCTGCGCGGCCCCCGACTCCGCGGATAAGGGCCCGCAGGGGAGGGCGGGGCGGCGCAGCCAGCGCCTCAATAAAGTCTGCTTTGACGAGAAACGGCTGTCCCTCCTTTCTCGCGTCGGCCGGCGTGGGCGTCCGGCGGCGGGGTGAGTGCGGAGGTCCCGGCCAACAGGGCCGTGCGGGCGGCGGCCGCGGGGTGGGCATCGCGCCGCGGGTTCCGTCCCCGCGCCCCTCGGCCCGAGCCGGCGCAGGTGGGCGCGCGGGGCGGCGGGGCGGAAGCGCCGCGCGGAGCCCGGGGCGCCGTTGGGAGGATGTCCGTTATCCTTTTGTGACCCGCGGAAACCTGAGACGGAGCCGTTGGGGGCCTGTTTCCCGTAGATCTTGGATCGCCGGGTCCCGCCGCCCTGTCGCGGCCTTCTAAGATGTCCTCCTGAGCTTCCTTCCTTCCTTCCTTCCTTCCTTCCTCCCTTCCTCCCTTCCTCCCTTCCTCCCTCCCTCCCCAGCCAATCGTCGTCCCCCTGGCCGCCGCCCTCACCTGGCCGCCACTGCCAGGGGCCTGCTTCCTCGTGCCCACCGGCCTCTGTCTTTCTCTCTCGGTTGAAAATTGGACGGCTTTCCCCGCCGTGTGCCGCATTACGCCTGCCACGGAGCCAAGATTTTCACCGGTACGAATCAGCGGCAAGACAGACCTGCCTGAAGGGCTCTGTTGTTCGAAGGGATTTTGCCCTAATCCATCCTTTCTGTCTACCTAACAGTTGGTGTAAAGTAGTAGAAATAAAGTTTTCCTGACTTAAAAAAAAAAAAAAAAAAAGGAAAGGAAAAACCTCAGGCAGCTGAGGTGCAGGCCAGGTAAAGAAAGACCAAGGACCCGGGCTTGAGATACGGGCTTGGGGAAGGGCGGGCCAGGGGACCATAAACTGAAAACATGTGAACTTGTGCCTTTTACCTGTTCGGTCCATTTCATGCACGAGTGCTTTTCTTAAACATGTGCATTCTCAACATTCTTTCGGAAAAGTGTTGCAGCTGAATCATTCCTAACTAATACAGTGATTTTAGATTGTTACAACAAGTAGGTATCTTTTGAGACCATGTTAGAGAAAAGCTTATCTTTCCTGATTTAAAAGTACTTTATCAATCTAATGTAGTCCCTGCGTGTTTCTAAATGGCATTGATTTTCGAGAATATTAGCCTAAGGAGTAATAAGTCAGATCGTTTTCTCTTTGAATCTGAGTTTTAAAACTTGAGTAATTCCCCTTGGAATGCTGCACCCACACAGTTTGGCAAAGTCAGATCTGTTGAAATAAATCATTTATGGCTTCATAGCTTATAAAGTCTGCATAAATATTTCAGAAATAAAAACCAGTTGTGGGAGAATTTTCTGTGGTTAATTAATTTCCCTTTTCCCACTCTAGTAATTGATGGGAAATGTCTTTGCAAGTAGTTGATACTTCCCCAAAGAGACAAGAGAAATGGGGCAAGTACCCAGTTAGGCAGCCTAGCTGGTGAGTCATAGGTATACAGACATTCACAGTCAAATGGAGAAAACAAAGAAGGGTGGAAAACCGTCAGAAAGGGTGGTGGGTGTGAGAAAGCACTGAGAGGCTTCTGCATGCTACCTAGCACCTGCTCCATGAGCACCTTTAAGACCTGCCCCACCACCGCAGGTGACCTGTTGCACAGGCCCTGGATTTTTCACGGTGACAGAGAGTCTTGATTTTTGTCTTCCCTTTTTTAGCTATAGGCATGCAGACACTGCTGGCTTGGTTCTAGCCTGCTTGCACTTGCTTTGGAGGTGGAAATCAGCTTGAAAGAATGAGTCGAATTGCAGTGTGAAAACCTAGGGACTCCAGTAGTAGGGCTAATGTTTTTCTTCTGTTCCATTTGGGCAGAATGAATTGGACCAAAAGCATTCCCTTTGAACTTTTAAGAGACTTTTTAATTTTGGCAGCAAGAGCAGTGACGACATTTAATGAAGCCAGGATTTCTCTTACAATAGTGTGTGTGCATGCTTGAGCCTTGCGACTGCGAGGGCCAAGACACTTTGACCACAGGGCAGTGCCTTGTGTGTAGAATGATTGTTCTGGGGTCCATCAGAAAAGGAAGCAGAAAACACTGTGACAGAGAGGAATTCTGTATGTTGATGCTTGACCATTTCACACGTCTCACAAACGGCTTCCAGTCTACCTTGGAAGTGAAAGCAGCATTGGAGGAAGGTAGAACTTTGGAAGAATTCTTAGAGTTGTGCAAAGCTTTCTAGAATCTCTGAGAAGTCAGTGCTTGCTAACGGCTGAGGAGATGTGGTGACAAAAATCCTGCAAGCAGAGAGTCCTTTGCCCGCCTGATCCAGATGGAAGCTGGAAAAGAAGCCACCCTCCTTTTGATGTCTCCTCACCTCCCTCATTTCCTAACACTCCCATTTCAGAAATCTGCACTTAAATGCTCACACTGGGTGTTAACATGGGGTTTAGGAAGGCAGGTGTGGAGATGGGGGCAGGGCTGGGGGTGTAGCATTAAAGGATGTGAGTTCCAAGGTGCCTGGTCCTCCCTGCATTTTTGAAAGCATAGCTTCCCCTTCATTGGTTATGGGGAGACTGACTCCGAAGCCTAATTCCGCCATATTTCTGCGTAGCAGGTTGGGAATGGTTGAAGCGAGGCACATTCCACAGTTGCTTTAGACCAGTTCTACGGTCTAGTTCTTTTGAAGTCACTCCAAGTAGGCTCTTGACTCTGCATCGGTCATAGTACTGAGGATGTTATTGCCGGTCAGGACTCGTCCAGTCTCTTCATTTGGCAGTCCCGGAAACCAGGTGAGAGAGGAGCGGCTCAGGGTCACATTACAAGATAGAGAAGGGCTGCCGCTGGGGCCAGGGTCTCCCCTTTGGTTAAACTTCAGTCTCTTTGAGTTTGATGGTAGGGTCCTGTTCCCATTCATATCCATGGGACGTCTCCAATAAAATACTCAGAAAAACCAGAATGAAAATTCATTTTTATGCATCTAAATGACTTGCCCTGAGTTTGGATTAAAGACCATTAAATGGAGGTGTGCCCTGGTGGAATAGCTTTTAGGTCTGCTGCCTCTGAAGGAGTGCAGACCATTATACATCCCAAGGACCCAGGTTCGAGTCCCGGGTCCCAGGGAAAGAGCCAATGTGAAGAGTGTTTCTTTTTCTGCCCGCCTGCCTACCACCTTCATTCCTGCCTGCACCTTTCCATTAAAAAAAAAAAAAAGGTTAAGTGGAAAGCCAAAGATGTAGACATGTTTTCTTAATCGTCTGAACTCATTATTCTTTGTTTGGAATCGTTGAAACTTGGGCTATTAAAGGGACGCACTTCTCCTCTCCCAGGACGTGCGTGTCACATCCGGAGCAGTGAGGTGCCTGACTGAGTTGGAAAGCTAGTATCGTTTACACGACATTTCGTGTCGTTTTGAAAGATCTCAGATTCTTCTTCTGAGGCTGTGAGTTCGGTGAATGGATCTAACTGTTGCCCATAAATCTCAGGCCCATCGGATCTTGCTGCTATGTCCCCCACACTTCTCTCTACTGGTAGCGCGTCCTCCAGGGAAGTGGCAGCCGCTGACTTCACTGCAGGTGCTCCTCTCACCACCCGCCCCTCCAGAGGGGCTCACAGTGAGTGCAGCTTTCCCTTTTAGGCCTTTCACGCTTGCCCCCAGCCTACTTACCATGGGACAGACATGCAGGAAGTAGACCTCTTGGGAATTTGTGCTTGTGGGGGGCAGGGAGGCTGCCCGGACCAGGTGGGGCCTAGCCCCTCCAGGGGGGTTTTTTCTGCTGGTTAAATGCCAGGATTGCTTCCTGGGAGCAGGGGTGAGGAAGGGGGCGCTTCAAGAGAATGTGAAACTCAAGAGAGACTGAGAAGATAGAAAAGGTGAGGATCCGGGGGCCAACAGCCAACTGAGGGCCCTGACATCCTGGTCTCCACCCCTGTGTTGGGTTCATACACAGCACTTCTTCAAGCAGCTACGTGAGCAAGTTTATAGTTATGTCGGATGCTTATGCAGCCTTTGCTCCATAACCACATAACTATCTTATTTTGGCGGGTGAGCAGTCACAGACTCACTGTCCCAGTGTTTTCACACGGTGACCCAGGCCAGGTGCTCCGGGCCTGGTGTCCTTGACGTTCTGCCAGGTCCCAATTCGTCCTTGCCCTACTCTCTGCCCCCAGCAGTTAAAGAGGAGGGACCCCGGGCGGCCTGGGTATGGCTGCTGTGACTTCCCTCGGAGGAGTGCTGGCCTCTCAGCTTGCAGTGCGGACAGTCCAGAGGGCGGCTCTGCCAGAGCAGGTGGCTCCCGGGTACTCGCCTCCAGTTGCGATGAGGTCCTGGGAAGGACTGGAGGAGTTGGGAACCTAGGTCTTCCTGAGGAAGGCCATTTCGGCGGGGACTTGAGAATTCAAATGACACAGTGTCCAGTGCCAGATGCAAGCCATCCTTTTTTCTTTATGTTAATGTCTGTGCAAACGCAGTAGGTAAGATAATAAGATAAGTCAGGCAGTAAATTTGTAAATATTTGGGGCAAGCCCAGAGCACTCAGTACAAAAGTTCTATTTTTAGCCTTGCAAGTTCATCACATTAGCCCAGTGAAACTGCTGGTGAGCATGGCTAGGGCTTCAGTCCTTGGTCACCAACAGCATGGCCTACTTTTCTTTCTGTCCCTTGTTTTCATCAGCTGTTCCCATTTTAGCTGGGAGGTTAACAGTGGAAATCATTTTGGAGCTCAGGTTTGGGACCAGACTTAGGCAAAGCTGATGAGTGGGAAGAGCAGACTTGGGTCATGAGAGCCAGGGTCCCCGTCCTCTGTGCCCTCAGCAAAGGCCAGGAGCCTCCAGACCCCCTCCTCTGCAGTGGGCTTGATGATGGCTGTCAGCCTAGCGGTAGGCTGGCGGGTCAGGTGTCTGTGCCCTAGAACGCTTCTCGTGCCCCTTCCCCCTGGTGAGCCAGCCCTGCGCTCTCCCAGCAGCCTCCGGGCCTGGGCTTTGCCTTCAGGCTGCTGGCCTTCCGGGAGCGCTGACAGACCAGACAGGCTCACATCACTCTTCAGAGAAGATGAGAGCTGCTGCCAGTCAGATTTCCTGGAGATTTGTCCTATCGTGATCCGTTTCTGGTCCCCTGAGCCGGGTGGACTGCTCTCCAGTAAGAGTTGAGAAACCACCTTGCATTTGTGCTAGTCAGTCAGGACTCAGCCTCTCAGCTCTGGAGCCCCTTTCAGAAGTTTTTCCATCTGGACGCAGCAGCCGGTGTCTTGCTGGTCACTTTCTCTGTGCGACATGGGCGCTCTGCTGGAGGGGGTAAGGCCGAGAAGACGGATGGGGCCCTGTTGGGGTTTGGCTGCAGGCGGGAGCCCCGAGCAGGCGGGAGCCTCCAGACTGACCTGGTGGCCTTTGGGGTCAGTTCTTTGTTCCCTTTGGTCACATACGCTTGTCAATTTGGGGTTGAAGGCTGGGCATGGGGAGGAAAGACTTTATCGTTGCTGTTTTCTAACGCTGCGGGAGGAGGAGTGGGTGGGGACTGCCCTTGCGCCGCGCGGCGGGTGCTGTTGTTATGTGGCGAGAACCATCCTGCACTCTGGGAGCTCTTTCTGGCCATTTTGTTTCTTTCCAGAGGATAGGTGCAGCCAGGAGTGAAGGCGAGCAGGTGAGCGGGAAGAGAGAGAGGAGCTTTGCTTTCATTTAGTTCACATTAGGTTTTCCCCCTGGACCTGGGCCTTGAAGCTGGAACCTTGGCGTGTCTGTGCGACTGCTCCATTTTAAGACTAACCATAGTGTCTCCTCTCTGATGTGAACCTTCTCTCCTCTGATCTCTTCATTCCAGCCCTTCAACCTTGTAGCCCCTCTCTGTTCCCACATGGGAGCTCCATGGTGGATCAGTGGCATTTTCAGCCTCTGCTGCTTATGTCTGATGAAAACCACCCTGGCCCCCCCCCCCCTTTTGTCTCGGTACCTCAGAAATCCCAGCGCCAACTGGAGGAATACCACAAGGTCTGTGGGTTTGCTGGTTTGTGTTCATGGTCCCCAGCTTCAACTGAGTGTTCTGTTCTTCACTGTCCCAATTCAACACCCACCACCACCATTTTGCTTGCAAATTCTCCAGATTGCTCTCCTCAGAATGCTTCCACTGCTGTGTCGCTGTCTCCAGACCCTCCAGTAGCCCAGTTCTAATGTCTCCTATTTCAAGAATATTGGAGGGATCAGAATTCATTTCCTCAAATGCCAGCTGCCCCTCTGTACCCTTTTCCCCGTGAATTAGCCCACAGCCTCTCTATTCTCAGCTCCCACTGCTACTCCTTCACCTTCACCACCTTCCTCTGGGTCCCTCACTATCACCTGTCCTCTCATGAACCTGTCATCTCCTGACTCCTCCTTTGGAGTACGTCTCTCCTGGTCTTTAAAAACAAGGTGCTCAGGGATTAACTTCAGATGGTGACTCAATAGGCTGCACTTTGGGGTCACTCCCCACAGACACCAAAAAAAAAAAAAAAAAAATCACCTGTTTTCCTGAGACAAACACCAAGAAACGACTGGCACTTTAGCTGCAGACGGATCGGTTGACACTAATGGTGGGGGAGGGCACCCGGCATGGTTCTCAGCTGAGCTGCTGATTCAGATTTGGGTTGGAGCTCGGGGGTCTCTGGATGCGTGGTGGACAGAGGATAGGGATTTCAGGACCAGTAGGGAGGTAGTGACAGGCGGGCCCAGTAGGACTGAGATGCCAAGCCATGGAGGGCTGACCTGGGAGAGGGTGAAAGGAGAGCCAGTGCACCAGGAGCTGAGCTGGAGCCTGCACGGTGAAATTGCTCTGGGCTCAATCGAACTCCTCCCACAACCATTTCACACCAGAGCCTGGGTGGAAATCCCACCCACCACACATCTGCCAACCAGAAATCCCGCCCATCAGATACCCCACCCCCTGGAATACAGTGAGAAGGCCGTCCCAAGCCTCAACACTACCCGCTAGCACCACCTTGTGGGTAGAGGTGAAGCTGCAGCCTGATTGTCAATCCTGGGCAAGTCAAACCTACATAACGCCAGGGAATCCAAACCCTCAGAAACATTAACAGAATGTTGAATAGAGCAAAGTCACAGGGAAATATTCATGAAGTGATGGATCCAATCAAAAAAAAACCCAGGGGAAAACCTGAATACAGCAGACGTGTAAATTGCCTGAAGTGGAATTTAGGGGAATTGATTAACATACTCGTGGGAATCCAGAAATCAGTAGAGGTAGTAAACGAGAATGTCAGGAAGCAAAGAGAAGAATTAAAACAAGACATCAAACAGGTAAGACACACTATGGCTGAATTAAAGAACTCAGTAAAGGGACTCAACAATAGGATGGATGAAGCTTCCAATGATCTGGAAGATAGGACAGAGGAACTCAATCAAGCAAACCAGCAAAGAGATTAAAAAAAAATTCAAAGAATCGAAGACCGCATTCAGATCTTCCAGATCCAGGAAATTCAAAGAGTGCCTAATAAAAGAAACCCAAACAGAAATACACCTAGACACATCGTAATCAAAATATCAAAAATACAAGATAAAGAAAGACTATTAAAAGCAGCCAGAGAAAAACATGTCACGTACAGAGGAGCCCCATAAGATTGTCAGTGGACTTCTCAAATGAAACTCTGCAGGCCAGAAGGGAATGACATAATATGTTCAAAGTGCTGAAAAAAAAGGAGTTTCAACCTAGGATGCTATATCTGGCAAGATTATCATTCAGAACTGAAGGAATGATAAAACCTTTTCTGACAAGCAGAAGTTAGTGGAGTACATTACCACAAAACTAGATTTTCAAAAAATATTAAAGGATGCTCTATAAAGTGTGAAGACGCCACACAGAAAAACAGTAAGACAGCAAATATTAAAAGTGGGGAAGAAGAGAAGCGAACAAAAATGTGGATAGTTAGAATGAGTGACAGATACATGCTTTCAAATAAAATTGGGTAGTAAATGTAGAACTGTGAATGCTAACTTCAGGGTAACCTCAAAATACATCCTCAGGGAGGGAGCAAAGAAGAAAACAAAAAGGGAAATCAAAACACAAATTGCACCAATCTGACTTAAAAAGATAAAGAGAACAAAGTCATCTGGAGCAACACACAAAAAACAAATTATGAAATGACACTAATAAGCTATATATCAATAATCACCCTAAATGTTAATGGACTGAACTCACCAGTCAAATGACGCAGAGTGGCTAAATGGATTAAAAAGCATAACCCAACCTTCTGCATTCAGGAAACTCACCTTCCAAAAGATAAAGACTCAGAGCGGCTGGAGGACGATCCTATATCAAGTGGCAATCTCAAAGAGCAGGAACAGCTATACTCGTATCAGATAAACCAGACTTCCATCTAAAAAGTGTAACAAAAGACAGGTGGACACTATATTATGATTCAAGGGTCAATCCAACAGGAAGACATAATGCTTATTAACATACATGCACCAAATGAAGGAGCATCATAATATATGAAGCAAGTATTATTAGACCTGATAAGAGATATTGACAGCAACACAATAATATTGGGGGACTTGAACACCCCACTTACAATAATGGACAGATCAACCAGGCAGAAAATTAACAGGGAAACAGCCACTTTAAATGACCATCTGGAACAGATAGGTCTAGTAGACATATACTGATCGCTTCATGCAACGACTGCAGATTTCATGTTCGTCTCAAGTGCTCATGGAACATTCTCAAGGAGAGATCATATACTGGGAAACAAAACGTGTCTCAAACAATTTACAAAGGTCGAAGTCATACCAAGCACCTTCTCTGACCACAATGGTTTAAAACTAGAAATCAACCACAAAAAGAAAGCTGGAAGACTCCAAACTCAACAATATGCTCCTAAAGGACTCTTGGGTAAAAGAGGAACTTAAAAGATACTTAGAGATGAATGAGAATGAGGACACAAGCTACAAGAATCTATGGGATGCAGCAAAAGCTGTTCTAAGGGGAAATCTCATTGCAATCCATGCCTAACTCGAAACAAGAAAAATTGCAATTAACAACTCTACATTTAAAACGATTTTAGAGAAAGAAAGCTTAAAAACAGAAGAAAGCAAATAATCAAAATTCGAGCAAAAATAAATAGAAAACAAAAAGACAATCCAAATGATCAATGAAACCAAAAGTTGCTTCTATGAAAAACAAGCAAATTAACAAGTCGTTGGCTAGACTCACCAAAAAAAAAAAAAAAAAAAAAAAAAAAGAGGTGGAAATTCTCATAACTACAATCATAAATGAACGGTGGGAAATTATAACAGATTCCACAGAAATTCAAAACATCATAAGGGACTACTAGGAACAGCTCTACGTTGTCGGGCTTGACTCCTGCGATCGGGGCTGAAGGGAAGGGGCTGCAAAGGATTGAGAAATAGAAGGAAAGAAAGAAAGACCAAAATAGCAAGAAAGCGGGGTCAGGGGGTAAACTATCTGGGATCTCTCACCCTAAATAGCTGCCCTGAGTCTCGGACTTCTTACGTATTTATTGTCTTTACATGAGGCAGTCATTTATAGAAAAAATGCAAGAAGTAAATCAGCCATTCTAACAATCAATGTTTACAGAGTGATTCTACATTTAAAAGGTTTAAGATAACTATCTAGCTTCTAGGCTTCCTCCTGAGCCTCAGCAGGGAACAAAAACCTCCTCACCAAGGTTTTCCTCTTGGGGCGGGCCTCTGGTTTTCCAGTTGCCTGGGTAATTGTTTCACTCTGCTTTGGCTTCACATATCTAAACTAAGCTTCCTCTTTATTGATCTCAGCACTACGCCACCAAAATGAACAACCTTTAGGACATCGACAGATTTCTAGAAAAGTATAGTCAACCAAGACTGAACCCAGAAGAAATGGAAAACTTGAACAGAACAATCACAAGCAAAGAAACTGAAGAAGTAATCAAGGGCCTCCCCCCAAATAAAAACCCAGGACCAAATGATTTCTCCAGTGAATTCTACAAAACCTTCAGAGAAGAATTAACACCTATTCTCAAGCTATTCCAAAATATTGAAGAATAGGGAACTCTCCCAAATACTTTTTGAGGCTAACATTACACTTGATACCAAAGGCTGACAGAGATGTCACCAAGAAACAAAATTACAGACCAATATCTCTAATGAACATAGATGCAAAAATTCCCAACAAAATATTAGCAAATGGAATTCAACAACAATGCATCAAAAGATCATCATGACCAAGTAGGATTCATCCCAGGGATGCAAGGATGGTTCAACATATATAAATCTATTAATGTCATATACCGTGTCAACAAGAGCAAAGAGAAAAATCACATGATCATATCAATAGATGCAGAGAAAGCTTTTGACAAGATCAACACCCATTTATGATAAAAAGAAAAACTCACCATAAAATGGGAATAGAAGGTTCATACCTCAACATAATAAAGACCAAATATGAAAAACCCACAACCAACATCATAATCAATGACGAAAAATTGACCCACTCATAAACAGTCAGTCTTTGACAAAGAAGCCAAAAGAATTAGATGGAAAAAGGAAAGTCTCTTCACCAAATGGTGTTGGGAAAACTGGACCGCCACATGCAAAGAATGTGGCTAGATCACTCTAACACCATTCACAAAAATTAACTCAAAATAGATTAGAGACTTGGACATAAGACCAGAAACCGTAAAGCTCTTAGAAGATAAGATAGGGAAGACTTTCCATGACATCAGTTATAAAGAAGTCTTTGGGGACTTAACTCCACCATCAAGAAAAATAAACTGGGACTACATCAAAATAAGGAGCTTTTTCACAACAATAGAAAACATCACAAACCAAAAGGAAACCTACAAGCTGGGAGAAGATATTTGCATTCGGTATTTCCAACAAAGGCTTAATATCTAAAATATGCAAAGAACTCATAAAACTCAACAATAAAAGAACAGCCAATCCAATCAAAACCAATGGCAGGGGGCATTGGAGAGACACTTTCTGAAGAGGATGTGTAGCTGGCCAACAAATACATGTAATTATGCTCCTACTCGCTGGCTATCAGGGAAATGCAAATTAAAACAACAATGAGATATCACTTTCCACCTGAGAGACTGACTAGTATCCAAAAGTCTGGAAACATCAGATGCTGGCGAGGACGTGGAGAAAAGGAAACACTTTGCACTGTTGGTGGGAGTGTGAATTGGTGCAGCCCCCATGGAGAACAGTGTGGAGATTCCTCAAAAAACTGAAGTTGGAAATCCCAGATGATCCCGTCACCCCACTTCTGGGCATCCACCCGAAAGATACAGAAGCCCCCACCCGCAGAGACGTATGTGCCCTCATGTTTACTGCGGCCCTGTTCACAGCAGCTAAGACCTGGAAAGTACCTAAGTGCCCCACGTCAGATGATGGATGAAGAAGATGTGGTCCCTATATACAGTGGACACTGCACAGCCCTTAGAAGAGATGAAATCCTGTCATTTGAATCAACATGGAGGGAACTAGAGGGGATGATGCTCAGTGAAACAAGTCAAAAGAAGAAAGACAGACACCAGATGACATCACACATAGGTGGAACGTGAACAGAGAAAACAAAGGAACAGATGAAACATAACCAAGCCTGAAGCATTTGCAACAGAAATGAGGTGACCTAAAGGGAATGGGGAGGGCAGGGGCAAATGGTGGGGGACCCACTGGACACTGGGGAAGGACACTGGGTGACGTGGTGGAGGGCAGGGTGTGCTGACATATATATAAGAAATGGGGAATTTATACATAGGAAATTACTTCAATGTGTAGAATAATACAATAAGAATAAAAAGTTCTTAACACTTCATACAGGGAAACCCATTGGTTACTTAAATCTCTTAAAGGACAGGGTCACAGTTAAAAAACAAAAAACAAGGTGCTCAGCGCACCCTAGTGGAACAGTGGTTAGATCTGTTGCCTGCACAGGAGCGCAGGCCACATCCCTCTGGGTTCCAGTCCCAGATCTGGGCGTGAGCAGCCAATTGAACAACTAAATAAATGAAGCGCTGCTTTCTCCTCTGCCTGCCTGCCCGCCTGCCCACCATTCCTGCTGTACCTCTCCTTAAAAACCAGAAACAAGGCTCTGGGACCCTGTGTCTCCCTCCAGCCTCGCCGGTCTCCTCTCGTTCTCAGCTTCACCCCGAGACCAGCTCTGCCTTTGCAGTCTTGACCTCCTACCCAACCACAGGTACACGGCTTGCTCTGGACTGTCCTCTTGCGGCCCCTGGTTCTGCACGCCCTCCTGGGTCAGCTGGCCCCGCTGTGCCTCTAACTCTTAGCTGTGTGCTGGATTCTAAGTCTGCCTTCCGGACAGCCTGTTCAGCGCCCACGCCCGCGCCCAGGGTCTCCTGCCTGCCCGCAGCGCTTGCTGTGCCCCCACGAGCTCCCACTGCCCAAGGCAGAAGCTGGGACTCGCTCCCTGACCCTCCAGCGTGGCCGCCCTGCCCTGCATGTCCTTCAGACGGCTCGTCCTCAGTTCACACTGGAAGCCTTTGCCACCAGCTGCTGCTCCTGCCTCCAGGCCTCTGTCAGGCGCCTGAGTTCTCGGGCGTGCGCGCGACACACCGCGCCTCGTGCAGGCTTCAGGGACTCAGGGTAGGTGAGCTCCCCGAGGGGCGTTCCTACCGCCTCTTTCCAGCCTTCCTGCCGCCACCAGAGGGGTGCTTCATGGCGGCTCACACCTCTGCTTTCAGGCTGTTCGCGTTCCTCTGCCCACCTTCGTTGCTCTTCCAGAGTCGCTCAGGTGCTCTCCAGGGAGCTTTCCTCCGCGGGCATTTCCATGGCACCTGCCCAGGCTGCCCTGCCATCTCCTGCAGGCAGCGCCCCGCTGTGTGCGCCCCCTGGGCATGTGGACTCGGTCGGTCGGAGCCCTGAGCTGGGCGAGCGTGGCGTGCACAGCGGCAGCATCGTGGCTTTCAAGTCCACGGGCCCTGGAGGATTGTGCCGCTGTGTTTAGCTGAGTGATCTTGGCGACGTGTCATCTCTCCACGCAGCTGCTTTGCCGGTGGAATCCTGCCGCTCAGGACCGTTGCGGGGCTGACTGACACCGGTGCCACATTCGCGGCATGCGTTCCTGCTGGTAAACCGCCCCCTGCTCCCCTCCGCCCACCCTGACCCCTCCCCACGGGAGTCCGCGGGTAGCTCCTTCTCTCCACCCTGCTGAGAGCCCTCCCTTAGCGAGTGGCACCTGCTCCAGACCCCCTCGGGGCAGTTGGAGACCATCCCTTCCCTGGTCTGCTCTGCCCCACGCCAGGGAGGGTCCTGACTGTTTTCAATTGCTTCCTGGGCTGGAAGCTGCTGGAAAGCAGTGATAATTCTTCTGCTTTTTTGTGGCACTTGGGGCCCGTCCAGTGGTGGTCACTGTGCGGAGGCTGGGGCGACAGGAACAGCTCTTCCCCGGGCCAGCAGTGGATTCCAGTTCACGCAGAGGCTTAGATTGCGCGACAGACATGCATTTCCCCAGTGGCAAGTAAACAAGTGGAAATTAGACCAAATTCCAGAAAAATGCACTTGAGACACAAAGATGTCAGTCTTAGCATGAGTATACAAGGCGAGTAAAATACTGTTGTTCGCCCTAAACTGCATGAAAGTTGGGTATGTTTCTAATTATTTCTCCAAAGCACGTTCGGAAAGGAAGTTCTTTAAGTGCTTGTTGGGAAGATGGCCTTACCGGACCTGGCGGGCGCACATGGTCCCCCAGCCCTTGCAGCAAAGGGCCTGACGATAAAGTCCTGCTGGAGCCGCGGGCCCGGCACAGAGGGCGCCGTCTGAACGAGCTTCCCGTGGAAAACGGCCAGCCGGCTGGCTGGCTGGACCCCGGGGCTAGCAGGACCCCGGGGCTAGCAGGTACCGGCGGGGCGGCGGGCGGACGGTTCCTACATCTGCTCTCCCGTGTCCAGCCGCCCCCGACTGGCGTCCTCCCTGCCCAGACCGCGGCCTTCTAGACGGGAGAGAAGAGGACAGGGAGCCCTGCCCGGAGCACCCGCGCCCTGGTGGGACACTCACCCCCTAGAGCTTTCCCGTCTCACTTCCCCATCCTGTGCGCCCTCTTTTTTCCTTTCTTCAGGGCACAGATTTAGCAACTTCATGTTACGGAGCCCGTGTGAGATGCACATCTTCGTCTCATGACTAGGCCTGTCCTCCCTCCTGACTGGGCTGAGAATGCCCGCAGGTGGCGCTGGCGCTCTCACAGCCCCGGTGACCCACGCAGCCGTGCCTTCGAGAAACGAGCTGGGCCAGGGCGTGAGTGCCTGCCTCTGTCACACGGACAGAGCTGTCTGCACGTTTGCGCAGGCGGTGTGGGGGTCCCTGACATGCACTCTGGTGCCCGGCTGACAACCAACCACTCTGCTCCCGGGTTGTGGGTAAAAAGCTTCTGATCCCTCGGGGAGGTGAGAGTGGGACCGCCTTACCCTGGGGAGATAGTGACTGAATAGCCAAGCGATCTTACTAGTCCCTTAGGCCACTGATGGCTCTAGAAGGGAGGGGAACGGGGGAGAATGATGTGAAGGAGAACGTGTATTAGTAGACCGACTTCCATTCCCTGGTCAAAATAAAACCTCAAGAGACAGCAGCCCCTCTCTTCCTGCCTGAACGCGGGCACAGCTGCTGTGGCGGCCCTATTGTGATGAGGGACAAGGCTGGAGAGTCACAGTCGCTGGTGGCACTATGAGGCCTGGAGCTTGGGCGTCTCGTTCCCTCTGGAGACAGGCGGGGAGGGCTGCTGCGTGGCTGAAGGGTGTTTTGCTTGGTTTTAAAGGAAAGGCTTGGGCAGGACGGAAGGTGAGCAGGCAGGAAGGGAGAGGAGGGAGAGGCGTTTTATTTTTATTTAGTTGCCCACATTGAATGTTCCCACCCCCAGGTACCAGGACACAAACCCAGGTCCCTGGACTTCAGCCGGGCACGCCCTGCAGGGTTTCACTTGATGATTTTATGGTCCACCCAGGTGAAATCCATGTAACTATAATCATTATTATAAAGCCATAGGTTTTGCAGAGTGGTGTTTAATTTTGTAAGTTTTACATGAAAAGTGGTATGATAATATAGCAGGCAAAAATGTAGGGCACGTGTATATAACGTATATATACTAAGTATATGTGTATATGATAAAATGTCAACCTGGGGGCGTGCTCTGGTGGCCTAGTGGCCTAGACACCCTGGGAGCAGTCCCACATGTGTCCCAAGGCCACGGGTTCAGGACCTGGGTCCTGGGGAAACAACCAGTGTGAACAACTAAATAAAAATAAAGTGCTTCTTCCTTCCTCAAAAAAAAAAGAAAAAAAGCAACAACAAAACCCTCAGCTGGGAGGGGTCTAGAAAAAAATTGAACAAGAAATGTGAAAACAATGTTGCTTCTGGGAACTAGGATTTGAGATCATTTTTTAAAACTTTATGTTGTGTGTCATGTTTTTGTTTTGTTGTATTGTGCTACAATAGAGATAAGGTGACATCTACCGTCCGAGCCATTTTTGAGCATACAGCTCAGGGGCGCCGAGCACCATCCTGCCACACAGCCGTCACCGCCCTCACAACTGTCACTTGTAAAACGTGCCCTGCTCCCCCTCCCCGCCCACACCCGCTCCTGCTTCTGTGAATTCGCCTGTTACTACACCGCGCCCTGCCTGGCCTTGGGTGGCCGCTCGTTTCACTTCAGATGGCCTCAAGATCCGCCCGTGTGCGCACGCGCGAGTTCCGGCCTTTTCCAGAGGGTTGTCACTCGCGCGCTGCCGGTGACAGCGGGCTTCCTCCAGGCTTCAGCTGCGGAGCCCGGTGCTGCTGTCTGGACGAGGCGTGCACACTGAGCTGGCTTCCGTGTCGAGGAAAGGTGCAGGCAGGGAGAGAGAGGAGGGAGACAGGTGTTTCTCTCACTTCGTTTCTCGCCTTGGTTGCTGAGCCCGGTGCTTTGGGTGCGCGTGGGGGCAGGTGGACTCGCCCTCCGGGCCCCCGGGGAGCACTGACTAATCAGAAAAAAGTAAACGAGGAAGCCTGTGGCAGCCCAGTCACCTGTCGAGAATGGTGCTTCCCCGTCCCTTCTCGCTCCATCAGGCCTTCTGCACGTGCGAGCCAGCTGTCGCGCTTCCCCACCAGCAGGGAAAAGTGCTGCTGCCGCCTTGTCCCCTGTAAACCCAGAAAGGCTGAAGTGGTACAGCTCTGGAGCGCGCGCCTACCCTCCTGGCTCCGGTGCCTAACTTCTCTCACCTGGGCCCTCAGCCTCCCGCTCTGAAATCCCCCAGCGACCTGCACAGAAGAGCCCTGAAGAACAGGTGACCCGTGTGGCAGGCGTCCCGAGTCCAGTGCTGAGCTGCTGTAAGTGGGGCGTTGGGATTGGAATTCACTCCCTGAGGGAGTCCGGCCTGGGAGCCCCAGAAACTGCAGAACCGATGTCGTCTGCCCACGGGCGACCGCCGCGCGCTGCTCTCGGGCCAGGGCCGTGCAGTGGGAGCCGGGCAGGCCGGCCGCCGACTTGCACGCGGAGCCTTCCTTCGCCAGACTGCGTGTCGCAGTCCCGCCGGTGCTGCTTCTGCGGCCACACGTGCCTTGCTGCCCTCCATCAGCGAGCTCTTCTCCCGGCGCTGGCCCTCCTCGTTGAGCTGCCCTCGCCCTGCCCTCCTGCCCGGAGAGCTCTGCCCCACCCCGCTGTAGGCTCGCTCTGTGCTTGGGGCGGGGGAGCCTCCCCGTCCTCCGTCCTCCGTCCTTTCTCTCCCTGCCCCTCGTCTCCCGCTTCTCTCCCTGCTTACCTGTGTGCCGCGTGGGTCTGAGGGGGTGGGTGAGAGGCCACTCAGGAGTTGGGCCAGGAGGCAGGGGAGACAATAAACTAAAGACAAGGGGTCTCTTGGGCGCTGCTGAGTTCCTGCGGTCCAAGGCCCTGCAGCGGGAGGGGGCCCCACAGCTGCTGTGACCCGTGTGCCTCCGCGGTCCCTCCGGCTGCGGCCCGTCTGTGCCTCAGGCAGGATGGAGACGGCCACAAGCATGGTGCATCTTTTGCGTATATAGAGGCTCGTGCTCAAAGTCACCCGTCACAGCTGTGCCATGGCCTGTTTTCCCGCAGCCACCTCACCTCTCCCACTCCCCTCTCTCCAGTGGCCCCCTCGCGCCCCCTTTCCTCCTGCCGCTGGGGTGCAGGGCTGGGGGAGCATGAGCGTGTTTTCCCTAGAAAGTTCAACCCGGAAACCTTTGTCAGGGAGCGCAGTGCTTTCTCCCCAGCGGTCAGCGGCCCACAAAAAGCTCTGGAACTTGGCGAGGAGCAGGCCCCAGGGAACTACCACCTCTGTGCGCAGAGCTGCGCTCCGCCCTCTCCTGCCCCCCAGCACAAGCAGGTGGCCCTGGCCTCATCGCACTGTCCTGCTGCTTCCAGACAGGACTGGGAACCCATCCCAACCCCGGCTAACTAGTTCTGAGTGAAAGTTGGGTCCCTCCCATCAGATGCCCCCTTTTGGAAGCCGGGGTACCGCGTGGGCTCCGGCACCTGCTGGCGGGCGGGACCGCCTCCTGCCTGCACCTGGGCCCTGGCACTGCGGACGGCGAAGACCGGCTCTTCCGTCCAGTGCCCTTGTGACCAGAGCTGTTCAGCATACCCTCAAGCAGTGGGCAGCAGGGTCACCTCCGGACGCACTGTTGATCTCAGCAGTCCCAGTGGTGCCCTCCTGGTCCCTACCTTCCTGACCTGCGCCAGCCATTCCTGTTTTCCCACCCTTCTGGTGATTTTGGAAGCCGCTGCTTCTCTGGAGCAGCCCTGGTTGGTTTGAAATGCGTGGTCCTGAACGGTGGCACTGGGTGACATCCGTCCTGCTCGGGTCCCTGCAGCAGCTTCCCCGGAGGCTGCCCTCATCGCTCTCTCCCCGCAGCCCGTGGTGATCTTGAACAGATCATTTTCGTCACAGAACTCCCTTGCCTAGAACTCTTCAGAGACTTGCTTTGTGGAGAATAAAATTCAAACCCTGCCCCGGTCATAAGCCCTCAGCTGCAAGACCCAAGGCAGGCCCGGGAGCACGCACGTAAACGTTCAGAAGACAATTGAAAGGCAAAGCCCTTTTTGCGGATCAAAGTGGCCATTTCTGCAGATTCCAGCAGGAAGCCTAAACTGTGCCTGGCACACCCCCAGGGCTGAAGTTGGGGTTTCGGGGGAGGAAAAGAGGCAGACAGGTTAGAGGCTGGAGGGAGGAATTGGTCTGGAGCATCCCTGTGGCTCAGTGGCTGGGGTGCGGCCTCCTGAAGAGAAAGGGGTGGGTCGGTGGGAACCAGCTGAGCTTTTCGTCTTGGCTGTCAGAACTGGTTACCCGTTGCCTAGAGGGGACGGAAGGGAGCGGACTGACTCTCCGGCTGGAAGTCTGTCCTCACCAGCTCTGATCCAGTTGGCTTCGCGAACACCGTTTGCTTGGTGGCCTCTCACGACGATTGCTTTTGGCCCCATCGAAGGTCTTTGGCCTACTTCAGACGAACCGGCAGTGCGGTTTCTGGGTACCTACTCCCCAGGTCCCCGATCCGTCCAAAAACCAAACCAAAGAGCAGGAAGAAGCAAAGAAAAAAAATGTAAAGCAAAGGAAAGAAAACGAGTAGATGTTGAAAAGATTAAACGAGCCAATGCCCGCGCCACATGGTCCCACCAGCCGCCTCCCCTGTCAACCTCAGCCTCGCCGTCAGAGTCCCGAGGGCTCTTCTCCGTCCTCACCTCTGGTGCATGTTTCCCTACGTGCAGGCGAGCGCACCCATGTCTCTCTCTCGAACGCACCTCAGCACGACGCCCCGAGCCCCCACGTTGTCTCGGGCGGCAGAATTTCGCTCTGTTGCTTGCAAGGGCCCGGCCTGCCCTCTCTGCAAACCTGTCGATGGGCACTTATCTTGCCTCCAGATCTCAGCCGCCTCAGGTAATGCCGCAGTAAACAGGCTGCGTGTATCTGCTCCAGTTAGTATTTTCATTTTCTCCAGCTGGACACCTACAAGTGCATTACGGGGCCACGCAGCAGTTCTCTCTTCTACTTTTGGAGAAATCCCGGCCCTCCAGTTGTCAGCCGTTCACCACACACACACTCCTCCTTCCTCGTTGCCTTAGCACATGCCATTCCCTCTGCTTGGAATGCTTGTCCTTGCTTTCCTTGTTCCTTTCCTCCACCAGGTCCTATCGCACGTCTGCCTCAGTTAAATGTCACCACTGCAGAGCCAGCCCTGAACTCTGTGTCCCTGCCCCAAGTGCATGTGCTGACCCCTTACCCCCAGTGTGATTTTGGGAGGGGAGGCCTTTGAGAGGAGATTACATCCTGAGGGTGAGGCTCCCTTACCATTGAGGGCCCAGAAAGAGCCTCTGCTCTCTACGGCGAGGGGACACTGAAACCCTCTGCACCGTGGCCGCACAGGCACCTGCTCGTACTTCAGCCCTCTGAGCTGTGAGAAATACATTTTTTAGGAACCAGCCCGCCTGCAGTGCTTGTTACAGGCGTCTAAACAGCTGGCCGCTCCCCACCCATTGCTCACACCTAGCGAGCAGCGTGCCCGGACGTGGTGGTTGGGTGTCTTGCTGATGTCTCCCCACTGATCGCCTGTAAGGACTGTAAGGGGCTCCCCTGAAAATCAGTTCCCTTTCTGGAGCCTCTGTCTTTCCAAGCCCCCGTGCAAACCAGCCCTGGTTCTGGGGGACCGCAGTCCTGACTACATCCGGGCACTGCCCTTCCTACTTAGGTCTGCCTTTTGTGTACATCAAGTGTGTTTGCTTTCAGCTGGCCAACCCTCCTTAAACTGGGTCACAGGTCGGCCTGACAGGTTCTGACCCTCCTGACAACCCACCCAGCCCTGACTCGAGGAACGCCAGTCTGACCTGGGGCCAGAGGAACTACACACAGCATTAAAGGAAGCTGGACTCCAGGAGCTTAAAACCTGTAAAATGAGTCAGGCTGTTTCTGGAGTGACGCACTTCCGGTCTGGGCTGGGTCTGGCCTGGGCCAGCTGCCCGGGGGCTTGCTGCAGAGATGCATGGGGCCTCGGGATGAAGGCCTGGGGGCTGCTCCTGGGCAGTTACTTCCTGTGTGAATCTGTTCTGTGTCTGACTCCAGGGTGACCTTAGAGTTTGTGATAAGGACACAGTATTAGCTGACAAAGTGTGAAGAAAGGAGATGAGGCCACAGCCCACCAGGAGACTTATCTCTGACCGAAGGAAAACGCCCGCCCACTGCTGGGAGCCAGTGGGAGGTCCTGGGTCGGGTGGTGCTGTGGACATCGATGGCCGGACCCCCGGCACCTGCCCTGCTGGCTCTGCTGCATCCAACCACTATCAGAGCTGGACACTGGAGAGGAAGAGAGAGCTGCCCGCTCAGTCCTGCCTCTTCCTGGCATGGTGACCTGGACATGTGACCTAAGGACTGCACCCCAGCGGGAAAGCAAGCCTGGCCATCCAGGCATTGTGACGACGAGTGTGTCAGAGCAGCTGGGCCAGCACCTTGTCCTGACCACACGCGCACGCACACACGTGATGCGCCAGCTGTCTGGCAGCTCAGCGCTAAGGGCCGGGGACCACTGGCCCACATGATGAGACCTGAATCCACGTCTCTGCTGATGGGCTTATTGTGTGCTATTTGTGAAAAGTGGCCCCCGAAAGTATCCCAGCTCGGCTGGTCTCGCCATGATTTTTTTTTTTTTTTTTGAAGGAAAGGTGCAGGCAGGAATGAAGGAATGCGGAACAAGATTGTTCCCTGGGCCCTAGATCTTGAACCTGGGTCCTTGGGATGTGTGTGGACTGTGCCTGGCTGACTTACCTGCTAATGCAGCATGGTGTGTCTTTTTGTTTTTTTTTTAAGGAAAGGTAGGGGCAGGAATGAAGGAGAGCAGGCAGGCAGGAGTGGAGAGGAGGAGGAAGCACTTTATTTATTTGTATATGCACTTGCTCATCATGGTCGTTCCCAGACCTCAGGTCTTGAACCCGGAAGCTCGGGGTGTGCGCGGGACTGCTCCAAGGTGTGTTAGACCTCTAGGCCCCCAGGTGCACCCCATTTATTATTAAAGAAGAGGTGCAAGCAGGCAGGAAGAGAGAAGACGAAGCAGCATTTAATTTCATTTTTGTAGTCAGTTGTTCACACTGGGTGTCCCTCGCCTGGACTCGAACCCGGGCCCTGTGGCCTGTGCTCCTTTGGGGGCGACTGATGCAACCGCTGATCCACTGGGATGCACCCCTCCTGGGCGTTGAACTCCGAGGGCATCCAGGAGCCAGGGTGGGCGGGGGCTGCGGTGGAGGCGGGGCAGCTCCTGTGCACGGACGACAGGCCGCCTCCTTCCATCCTGTGCCTCGTCGGAGTTGGGCAGCTGACCCGAAAGGGAGGGCCCGAAGCCAGGCCCCGTGCTGCCGGCCCGCGGGGGCTCCTCCAGGGCCGCCCCCTCTGTGGGCCGTTGGGGCAGCACCCGCGGGCGCCCCGGGAAGGAAGCTGGGGGAGGAGAGCAGACCCAGACGCGTGCAGGGTGGCGGCTGGAGGGGCACTGTCTGCAGTGTGACAGGCCTGGAGACAGGCTCCAGGTGGCGGCACCAGCCTCTAAGGGTCACCCGGAAGCTTGGAGCGAGGGGTCGGAGGAGACGCAACTAAGTTTTTGGTCCAGAAAGGCTCCAAGGGGCGCTCGGTATTTTTTTTCCATTTTTCTTTTTTAAAGGAAAGGTGCAGGCAGGAATGAAAGCGAGTAGGCGGGCGGGAAGAGACACCAGAAAGAAGCCTTTTGTTTCTTCTCAATTTAGTTTTTCGCACTGGTTGTCGCGTCCCTGGCCCGCACCCAGGCGGCCTGCTCGTTTGGAGGCGCGGCCCCAACGCTGTCCACCAGGGGGCGCCAGTGCTCCGCCAGCCGCAGGGCTCGCGACACGCAGGAGCCGGGGCACAGGGGTCTTGCCTGCCAGTGCCCAGCAGCTGGTTGGTGGCAGAGCAGACACGGAGCCCCTGCTGGATACGAAGCTCATTTCCTGACTTTCCATGTTACAAGGACATTGTTAATTGCGGTGTTTTCCCTTTCTTGATTATTTTCAGGAGAGCAATTGCTAAGTCAAAGAGCATAGGGACATTTTCATAGATTTTGATATAAAATCATTACATTTTGCCCTCAAAGAGGTGCGTCAGGTTATAAAGTCAGCAGCTAAGGGCCAGTTTCCCCTGAACAGGACTCCGCCCAGACTTGGCAATGTATTGGCACATCTTTTTATATCGTTCTAATATTATTATTGTGTATGTATAATGTCGTTATCCCTTCTTAGCCGATTCCTGACCCTTCCTCTTGCTATCATATTGAGTTGCCAAATTCTGTCCTTTTTCTGATTTCTCTGCATTTATTCCTTTGCTTCTAATGTGGGAGACATGCAGAAAAGTGTACGAACACGTGAACAAATTAGAGACTCATTCGGTGATGAGCCCCTGGCCCCTTTTCCTGCTGGAACCGGCACGGCAGATTCTGAAGGCGAGCAGGCCAGGGCAGGAGGCCCCTGGGATGAAGGGGCCAGGCTGGAAGAGTTGCCCTGGGCTGGAGGAAGAGTGGGGGTGGCTGGGGTGGCGGGCGGCCCGAGGCGTGGGGCCTTCGGAGCGCTGGAGGGCTCCCCACCCGGCCCCCAACCCGGCAGTGGGGGCTGCTGGCAATAAAACCCAAGGCATCCGGACACTTCGTCTCAGCGGGGTCAGCCAGCGCCCTGTGAGGTCAGCCAATCTAAACACGCGTGGTCGGTGTGAGCCGGGCTGGAGTGGAGAACTCGCCCTTCTGGACAACTCATCTCCAGGCTGCTGGAGGCGCACCCCAGGGCTCAGCAGGTGAGGCCACCAGACACAGTCCACGGACAACCCGGGGACCCAGGTGCATGATGTGGGGCAGGGAGCAACGAGGATGGACAAGTAAATAAAGAATGTTTCTTCCCCCTGTCGCTCCTGCCAGCCTGCTCGCCTTCACTCCTGCCTGCACCTTGCCTTTAAAGAAAAACAAAAAACAAAACAAAAAACTAATGAGCACGTATTGCCTCTACATTCAGAAAAGGCAATAAAGATTTTTGTAGAAAGAAGAAAATCAAGGCGCGGCCCTGGGGCTCAGGCAGCTGCTAAGGTGCCGCCCGCGTAGAGCGCACGACCCCGTGGAGCCTGGGAGGAGGGTCACAGAGCAGGCCTGGCTGCTAAGCTGACCGGGGCCTCCAGGCGGGGCTGGCACAGGTCCGTGCTCACCATCTTGGTTTCCCACCGTCCCAGTGACCCCGGCACCCACGCAGGCACGATGGGGACCCACCACAGGCGTTTCCAGTCGTCTCGCCAACGGTGGCCGTTTTTTTTTGTCCCTTCCTTCCTCTCTCTCGGGCCTGTATTAAAGGGCGCGACGTGGGTGTGCAGCAGCTTGGCCGGACGCCTGTACCTGCGGCCCAGCACCTGCAGCCTGCGGCCCAGCGCCTCCCCGCTTTCCTCCCCTTTGGTAACCGGTCACCGCCACCAAGTCTTGTCTTGTCTGTTCTTTCATTGTGTTGCTTTCTACCCCACGCCCGTGTCCGTCCAGCACTCGACAGCAGGCAAGACACGGCGACAACCTGCGTGTCCGCGTGGGAGCTCGGTGCCCCCGGGTCGCCTGAGGGAGACCTGGGGGGTCCACTGAAGACCACTCAGCCGTGAGGAAGAGCGCTCTTGCCATCTCAACCACAGGGGTCACCAGATTCCTAACCTGTGGGTCCCAGCTGTTTCCTTTGATGCCGCTTCTCTCGTTGTCGCGGCCACGGGGTGCGGCGGGAAGCCGTGTCAACTCCCCGCCCGGCCGCCGCCCCCGCCTTGGACTTTTGCGCGACACATGCCGGCGTGCATCTGGGGAGACTGTTTTGTTCTGATTCATCCAGCTGTACTCATATTTTCTTGCTTTTTTTGTAAACCTGTGTCAAGTTCTCTGTGGAATGAGACAGGGCACAAGTAGACACTTGCCCCCTGAAGCCACAGGAGAGACTCGGGAGGAAAACAAGGAACAGAAAGGAGGAGGATGGGATGGCGGGGAGCGGCGCAGCGGCTGCTGCTTTGCCGGGGAAGGAAGGCCCCGCCGCCCACCTGAGTCTGGCTTCATTGCAACTGGAGGCATAGTCGCCACCAGGGCGGCGGCAGGACAGGACATTCCTTTCCCAGGTGGTGCCTCCTCCAGCGCCCTGGGCTCCTTCATCGGTTCCTTCGCTGCTGCCTGTGCTCGCTGCTTCGTCTGCGGCGACGGCCGCGCTGCTGGCCCGCACAGGCCCATGGGGCCGCCGGCCCTGTCCACGGCCCTCACACTGGCACAAGCCCTTCTCAGATGCGGCCGGGCGACTGTAAGCCACCTGGGGGCATGGTGGAGACCCCCTGCTCCACCGGTCAGTGCGATCATGACATTGCGACATCCTCGTCTCACTTTAGATGTCTGATGCCAGGCGTCGCAGCTGGTGTGTGATCTTTAAGGACTGACAGTGGAACTCAGCCTGGCATCCAGGGTTCAGAGGACAAGGACACGTTCTTTCTGCGTCTGGTAAAAACCCGGGTGCGGAGACATATGCGCCCCCATGTTTACTGTGCCCTGTTCGCAGTAGCTAAGAACCGAAACTACCTAAGTGGCCAGTGTCAGATGATGGATGAAGAAGATGTGGTATAGACACAACGCAACACCACACAGCCCTGAGAAGAGATGACACCCTGTCGTGTGAATCAACGTGGAGGAAACTAGAGGGGATGATGCTCAGCGAGACAAGTCAGAAGAAGATACCAGATGACCTCACTCATAGGTGGCTGTGAACAGACAAAACAAAGGAGCAGGTGAAACGTAACCAGCCCTGGGCCACCTGCGAAGACTGGCGGTGTGGCGGGGGAGGCGGGGTGTGTGGACACATATCTGTAGAATGGAGAAACTGCACTTTGGGGAACTTACACATGAGTGTTTATTTAATGAGCAAAATCAAAGTAACTGCAAAAAATAGTTACGAGACAAGTATATGTATTTTGTCTTTGTCCCTCCTGAAGAATGTTCTCTTGGCATGTGTTTTCGGTTTGGCCAGGTCTGAGCCTCGAGGGCAGAGCTGATTGTGAAGGCCAGCGTGCTGGCGTGACCAGGAGAGCTTGGAGAGCTGGAGGGGAAATGCAAGGCGCCCAGGCGCAGGCTGCTGAGGGCCCGGCGGGGGAGGGGGGAGGAGGGGGGAGGGCCACAGACCACCCAGATCCCTCCAGGGCTCCATCCAACCCTCTGCCCTCAGGGTCTCTTCTTCCCAGGTGCAGGGAGGACCGCGGAGGAGGAGACAGGCAGCCTCGGCCTCCACAGGAGGGTGCTGGGGGCAGATCCCGTGCTGTGCAACTTCTGCCTGACCTTTGCACAAACCACTGAGCCAAGCAGACCCTGCGTTTCCAGAATGCTCCCCAGTTAAGCAAGGCCTTGATCGAGCCCAATGGTGAGCAGTCCAGGACTGGTGGGTGGGAGGACTGATTCCTGTCTCTGTGAGTGTCTGGTAGCCAGCCCTGGGGTGACTGGCAGGGAACTGGGTCTGGGGGTGAGGGGGATGTCTCAGAGAGGAGGTGCAGCGACGGGGTGGACTGGTCTCCAGGGGAAAGGCAGGCACCCGCCCTCCCCGCCACGTCCCCCACAAGCTGGCCTTGGAGGCAGTCTCTTCGGGGTCAGGAACCCCAGGGGTTAGGGTATCAGAACAGAAAGGCAGGGCTCCTTTGTTGGTGTGTCAGACGGGCGCACCCGTGTGCAGGGTCCTCTCCCTCCTGGGGGGCCGGGTCAGCTTGTCTGCGGGACGGGGCTCACCGCTGAAGCTGCTCAGAATAATCCCGACTGTCTTGTGGTGGAAGCATACTTCTATGTCTTCAGGCAGCAGACCCAGGAGTGCTTTTTGCTGTTGGGTTTTTGTTTTTTTTAAGGAGAGGTAGGTACAGCAGGAAAGAAGGTAAGGAGGCAGGCAGGCAGGAAGGAGGAGGAGGAGGAAGAAGCATCTTTATTTCTTTTACTTAGTTGCTCATCTTGATTGTCTTCACCCCACCCCGGTCCCTGGGATGCGAATCTGGGTCCCTGGAATACACGCGACGGCCTCGGCCACAGGCAGTGGACCCCACCCCTGCACAGGGCACGTCAAGGTTTCACCTTGACACCTGTGTCTTTGCAGGTCTTTCTTCTAATCTGAGGAATCGTCACTTCTTTCTTTCATGGAACAAATTGCTCCGAAGGGCCTGTCCCATGCTGGAGCCGGCGGAGCCCGAAAGCACACGTCACCGGAGGCCGCAGAAGCCAAGCAGATAAATAAATAGCAGCTGCAAAATGTATTTCAGGTAGCGTAACCACACTACACACGAAAATGCCAGAGCTGTCTTTCTGAAGTAAACACGCCGGTGGGCATGGCTGGCCTCCCCCGGACCACCCTGGCCTAGAGATCTCAGTAGACGGAAGCGGGGTCTGGACCTGCCCTCACATCCTCCTCTTTCCTGTGCTTCCCTTTTCATAAAGTTTTTTTTTTTTTTTTTTTTTTTTTTAAAGGAAAGGTGCAGACAGGAATGAAGGTGAGCAGGCAGACAGGCCAGAATAGAAGGGAGGAAGAAACATCTTTATTTCTTACTCATTATTTTTTGTTTAGCGGTTGACACCGGTTTTCCCCATCTCCCCAGGATTCGAACCCAGGTAAGTGGCCTGATCCTCTGGAGGTGACTGACCTAATAACCGCTGCTCCACCAGGGCGCCGATAGAGTTGTTTTTCAATACGCAATTTATAGATGCCTGTGTCTGGCAAACTTTTTTTTTTCTTCAGAGAAGGAGGGAGAGGAAGAAGCATTTTCATTGGTTTTTTTCTTTAGCTGTTCATCTTGGTTGTCCCCTGGGCTCCAGGAGGCAGACCTGGATGGGTCCTCGGGACGCACGCTCAGCCGGAGGCACATCACAGCACTACTGGGTGTGACTGGAAGAAGCATCTTTAGTTAGTTGTTTTTCCTTTGATTTTTCACTGTGCCTGAGGTTCTAAATCCGGGTCCCCGGTTTTCACAGGGTCTGCCAGTCAATGTCTCAGCTACCTGAGCCCCCAGGGCGTGCCTTAATGGATGAAATAGCCTTTTCATCCATTAGAAACACTATACTCTTCATTCTTCAATTGTTTCAACCATTCCTGAGAGTGCTGTGACCCCGCCTGGGGCTGGGGTCCAGTCTGGGGGTGGAGGGTGTGGAAGGGTGTGTGGGGTCCTGGACTGAAGACTGGTTCCTCTCGGTTTTCATGCCACGGGCTCCATGCAAGGTGCCTTCCTTCCCGGCTCATGCTTTGGCACTAGGCTCTGGGCCTCCGCCTTCCAGGGGACTGGAGGGAAGCTCTCTTTCTTGCCCTGTGGTACCTGTGGCTGCCAGGTCTATCACCAGGCGGCTCCTACTACAGGCGGGGCTCCAGTCCCCAGGGAAACCAGGTACATCCTTCAAAGTTCTGAAGGAGGGAGGGAAGGAATCCCTGAGGTAAAAATGATGACCCCCCCACACCCCCACCCCAGTCTGCACTCTTCAATCTGACAATATCCATGTTCTTCTGGGATTCTGAGCTCTTGCTGTTTCCTCTACCTCCGGTTCCCCAAACCCCTTTTTCTAGCTGTTGAACTCCTACTCATCCTTCAAGGCCCAATACAAAACACCCTAGCTGCCCACAAGGCCTACGTGAGTCAGGGCACACTGACTTATGACTGCTGCTGAGTCCTAACGATCCTCCTCAGTCTGCAGCCCCTTCCATTTCCCCGAGGGCAGGAATGCGGCTGGTTTCCTCTCTGGAGGCTGTAGTAATCATGCCATCTGCATTCCGGGTGGCAAGAGGGAGAGCAGAACTGTTGTGACATTTTCCTGTGGCAAGCATCCTCCCAACGCTTGGCTTTTCGGTGGGGGCGGGAGGCAGGGGGGTCCGCGCCGCGCGAGGACCCGGTGCTGGGGCAGTGCGCTCAGTGAGCCCGCGCCGCGTGGCGGGGGGACTCTGGGGGCGCGCTCACGCTCCCAATTTCCCTCCTCCGGACCGAGCGGCCCCACCCGGGTATCCGGGCCGGGGCTCACCTGGCCCCGCCCCGCCCAGGCCCCGCCCCGCGCCCCGAGTTGATCACGCGCGGCGGCGGCGGCGGGCGGGCAGCAGGTGCCGCGCAGTTGAGGTGTCCGCTGAGCCGCCAGCGCCTCCGGACCCCGCCATGGGCAGCCGCGCCGTCCGCAGCGACTTCCAGTGGGTCTACACCGACCAGCCGCACACGCAGCGGCGCAAGGAGATGCTCGGTGAGCGCCGCCGGAGCCCCGCGGGCCGTCGGGGGCCCCGAGGGCGCTGAGCGCGGTGCCCATCCCCGCACGCTCCGCGACCCCTGCGCCACGGGGCGGGCGCCGCTGCTCCCCGTCCCCAGCCGGCCCGCCTCGCCTCTGCCGCCGCCTGGGATCCGGACCGAGGACCCCCGCCCGGACCCGGACGCCGGGAGCCTCTCGGCGGCTCCATCCCGGGCGCCAGCCCCCGGGGGCCGGCGGGGCCGTGTGGGCCGCGCGTCCGGCTGCGCGTCCTGCCGTCGGTCCCCGCCGCCGCCGCCGCCGCCGAGCCCACCCGAGTGGAGTCCGAGCTCGGGGCGGAGGAGGCGCGGGGCAGCAACGCCGCCCGCGGAGCCGGTGCTGGACCGTCCGGCGGAGTCCACGGGCCGGTGGTGTCTCGTGAGGCCATTTAAAACGACTGGTTGGCTCTCAGGAAACCCTGGGTGTGCAGCCCTGTCCCGGCTCGGGGTTAACGACGCTCCACAGCGTCGCGCGCTGGTCTCCCCGTGTCCCCCGTATCTGGCGGGGACCCCGAATCTTTGCCAGTTACCTAGACTTGGTAAAACTCTTTCTCTGTGGGTGGACTTTGAATCCTCTGAAGGTGGTTTCAGTGGTCAGCGACTTTTCTCTCCTGGCCTGGTCTTTTGCTTCTTGACGGTTTTCGGGTCGTTTGTATGGCAGGCTTTTAACCCTTCGTCTTACAGGCTGCAAACAGTTTTCCCCTTTACGTTTGTCTTGAACCATCACAGAAGATTTTCCAAATCTGTTGACTTTCACACACCAGTGTGTGGAGTGCTTAGTGCCTGACTGGGCCCTGCCGCGGCTGGGGGCGTCCACGGACCCTCGGAGGGGTGGCGTTCGCCGCCAGCGAGTGAGCACTAACCCAGTACTATGTGTCTCACCAGCGTCAGCCTCACCCCACACCCATGAACTTCCCCGGGGGACCTCAGATTTAGGGATCATCCTGTCCTTCCTCCCCCTCAGGCCAGGCGTCTGGGCTGCTGCCCCTCGAGGTCTGGGCCCAGGCTGCCCCGGCTCCCCTCACAGGACTCACTGGGTACATGGCTCCTGTGGAGAAGCTGGGACACGCCTGGCCCACGGGAGCTTGTGTGCTGACCCCAGAGCTGCCTGGAGCACCGAGCCCGTCCGCACAGGGCACGGCCCGCCACTCGAACAGAGTGGGCCAGAGGGTGAAGGAGACGCTATGGCCCGGCCGCAGCGTGGTGCCGGCCCTTGAGGACACGGAGAAGGGTGCTCCCTAAAAGAGAAAATAGGCCTTGGAGGCAATTCTGGAAGCTTCCTGGGCAGGGTGGCCAGAAAGGTTGGAGGGCCTGAAGGAGAGGAGGTGACCTGGCCCGGGTGGGAGCTCTGGCCTCATCGGGTGCTCGTCACACATCCCGCTTGGAGCTCAGGGACCTAGAGCAAGGCTTTCCCGCCTCCCCGCACTCACAGGGCCTTCCCTTGCATGTCCTTCCTTCCTGCTCTGCCCAGCTGAACACGGTCCCTCCTCCTGCAGGAAGTCCCCCCAGGGTGAAGGCATCTCTGGGGATTTCCCCAGACTCCAGCC
Organism: Solenodon paradoxus; assembly: GCA_004363575.1. NCBI lineage: Eukaryota > Metazoa > Chordata > Mammalia > Eulipotyphla > Solenodontidae > Solenodon > Solenodon paradoxus. Next base: position 130,317 of record RJWH01003586.1, read on the forward strand.
CACTGGGCTCTGGGCTCTTTCCGAGGGGCAGGTGGCAGGGGTCAGAAACTCGGCTGTGGAGCCGGCCTCTGGCCAAGGACCTTAACACTCAGCAGCCTTGGGACTCGGGGCGCCCAGTAGACAGGAGGAAATGGGAGCTCGGAGGGTGAAGAGCCTGACATTAGCACTGGCCTTACAGAGCAGAGCGGCCGCGCAGACGCAACGAGGCAGTGCTGAATGCTTGCACGGGGCCCAGGGTCGGCGTTGAGGCCACTGCCTGCAGGCGAACCCGTTCTCCTGAGGACAAAGAGTGCCCTCCCATCTCTGTTTATTCGTGCCAGCCTGAACTGCCAGGCGCTCTTTCCAGAAGAGGGAGCAGAGAGGCTCAGGGAGGGGAAGCCACTTACCTAGGGCCACACCCCTGGAGGTCACAGAGCCCGGCTGCCGCTCAGGCCTCTCCTGCTGAAGGGCGTGTTCCCGCTGCCAGTGGCGGCTGCAGCCTGTGTCAAGCTCTGGGGCCATGGATGTGTGATAAAGATCTTAATGCTAGAGTTCTCCTGGGAGCCTGCTGAGTGCTTTTCTGGCAGGACTGAAGTCCCCCTCAGTTCCCACCACAGGAGCATGCCGCCTGCGCAGGCTGTTGGGGCAGAAAACAGAGCGAGGTTGGAGCTGGAGCTGGTGGAACGTCAAGGACACCAGGCCCCGAGCACCAGGAGAAGGCAGCCGCGTGCCAGCCCTGGGACAGTGTGCCTGTGGCTGCTCACCCGCCAAAATAAGATCGATAGTCACACAGTTAGAGAGCAAAGGCTGCACAAGCATCGAGGTAACTAACTCTAAATTTGCTCACGTAGCTGCCTGAAGCAGTGCTGTGTGTGAACCCAATAAATACGTGGAGACGAGGATGGTCAGGGCCTGCGGTCCGAGAGAGACTGTTGTTCCCTGATCCCTACCCTTGCCTGTCTTCTTACACTCTCTCTTGAGTTTCTCAATCTCCTGCAGCACCTTTCCTCATCACCCCTGCTCCTAGGATTGAGCCACCGGCAACGGGTGTCCTCAGATCAGGGTCCAGGCGGCTCCCAGTACTGGGAGGGGCAGGAGCCTGGCCATCACAGGCCCCGCCAGGCGCGGCCGTGGAATGAGAAGCAGGTTTGATGTTTGTTTTTTCGAAAACAAAGAGCTTTGTGATTTTGTTTTCCTTAGGAAAGCAGGGCACACACGTGGTAACATTCTTGTCAAATAATCAAAGAAAAATGAAAGGGGGAAACAAGGAAGTGAGCCTTTTGGCTCTTGTTGGATCATTTGCTTAGGAAGGGCCCAGCTGGCCTTCAGAAGCAGCTGTAACATCCAGAAAAGCTGCGTTTGTGGCGCTCCTCACGCAGGCACATGAGGGTGGCTCCAGGCGGCAGACAGGCCACTGTGATTGGTCAGCGGGCAGGGCCGAGGGGCCAGCGCCCTGCATCATGTGCTCAGAGCAGAGGGCAGCAGCTGTCGGAGAACAGGAGTGCGCTGGAAGGCCGAGGGCACGGGAAGGCAGCAGCCTGCTCCTGGGGTCGCTCAGACCCTCCAGGGCTTCTCCTCTCTGCCTCCTGGGCACCCACGCTGCAGCCCGGCCTTTCTCCTTCCTTTTGGCTCCCAAGCCACTTGGTGGAATGTACTCCACCCTCCATCCCCACTTCATGGCGTTTGCGAGTGACGTTCCCTTTGCTCAAGTCCTTTCCCCTGTTCTTTACCGACCAGATTCCTGTGCATCCTGCAGGTCTCCACCGAAATATTCTTTTCTCAGAAACACAGGCGAGCGCGATGCCGATCGGTAGTAACCAACTATTTTTTATTTCTCTTGCTCTTTAAAGCTCTTGTCATAGAGTGTCTTGCCTGTGTTTTCCTCTCAACATTTTATGGTGTGTGCTCTTACAGCCTCGTCTCTAATCCGTTTTGAACTCATTTTCCTGAATGATGTCAGAGTGGTCTCGCTCTGGCTGCCTGCCCAGCACCGTTTGTGGAATAGACTTGCTTTCCCCCTTCGAATGCTCTTGGCGCCTTGTCGTAAATCAACTGAGCCTCTGTGCGTGTGTCCGTTTCTGGGCAAGCACTTCTGCTCCCCTGACCTGTGTTTCTTAATGAACTCTGAAGGAAACAAGAAGTCCTCATTTGCACATTGGAACCTGCCAGTCCCTAATCCTCTGTCACGGCCAAGTGGAGGCTGCCAGCAGCAGCGCCGAGCACGGCCATGGGAGGGGAGGCAGAATTGGGGTGCTGGGTGCGGGCCAGCCCACACGAGTGGGCAGCCGCACTGCTACGAATGCCCACGGCCGTCTCTCCCACCAGGCTGTGTGCGTTCTTGCCTGCTGCTTGGCGAGGTGCGTGCTTGTGTGATCGAACGCCCCACTCAAGTGGGAGCTCCCCGGGGGTAGGGGAGCCCAGGGGTCACAGGCACCTGCCGGCTGTGCGCCTCGGCTCCAGCAGGAGACCGGGTGCCCTCGCCGGCTCCAGGCGCCAGTCCGAAAGCCGCACGTCTCAGCAGGCTTGCGGGGCTGCACGTTTCTCGCTCTGCCTCATCTCTGTCAGCTTCACAAGCACCCTCCCTGTCGGAGTTCAGCACCCCACTTGGCACGTTCCAGCGGGGACACGGTCCAGCGGGTGACCAGCTGCGTCCCTCAGCCCCCACCGGGCCTGGGAACTGCTCCTCACTGGCGTAGGCCAGCTTGCCACTGACCTTCCGCAAATACTGGTCAGTGAATAAAAAGCAGGTTTGGCAAGAGGAGAGGCTGGAGAGCGGAGACTCTGAGGGCACTTTGCTCCACTTCCACTCTGGATGCGGTCCCAAGCGCCTGCCATGCACACTGGACGGGGTTCAGATGTGATTCTGAGGTGGATGAGATCGGCAGCTCGGGCACCAGGCTGGCGGCTTACAGGCCGAGCTGCGCCGGGAGGAGTGAAGGGCCGTGTGCCTTTGTCGGGAGGCGGCCGAGCTGTGGTTGCTGGCCGGGTGGGGACAGGCGCCCGTCCTGCGCAGACATCTGGGCGGGGTGGGTCCCGCCCGGACATGCTGGCCGGAGGCAGGTGGCAGCTTGAGCAACAGAACGTTCCAGACCGGGGTCACTGGGCCAACAGTGATGACCAGGAGTCCCTACAGCCGCAAGACTGCCCTCCCTGGGGACGAGTGTCCCCGGGGAAGTGGCCGGAGGTGGCAGGGAGGTGAGACCCCCGTCACGGCCCACCGGAGGCAGGGCTAGGGGCCGCCTGTGCCTCTTGCTCAGGGACAGTGGCTTCGTCTGGAGTTCTGGGTTCCCTGGTGTCTACTGAGACCTTTCTGTGGGTCGGGGTGTGGGGGTCCGGCTGGGCTCTCCTGGCAGTTTGGGTCCTGGCGAACAGGTCTTGGTTTCCTGGGCCGCCCTGGACCTCAGACTCTCCTGAGGGTCTGAACAGTGTGGTCACGTCTGGGTCATGTCTGAACAGTGCGGGCTTCCAACAATGACCGCTGTCCATGGCCAGTTGCCTGGTAGCCTTGGGCCCCACCTTGGGCCGCTGCTGGAAGGCTGTGTCTCTGGCTCCAGGTGCTATGCCCGCTGGGCTCCGGACCCACAGACAGTGCCCTCAGGTGGGGCATGTGCTAGCCCCCTGGCCCGTACTTTGAGGGGTCTGGCACCAGCGGGTCCGGCTGCCTTGGAGGTGGCCCTTGCTCGCAGCAGCACGTCTGGGCCGTGGTCTCATGTCCTGGAAGTCCTGGGTTAGGGGTCAACATGAGCTGGGAGCAGGTCAGACCCCAAGCCCAGCACCTGTGTTCCAAAGGTCAGAGATGGCCCTTCTTACGTCATCAGAAAAGGAGTGACAACAGTCGAGCACTTGGAGCCTGGGGTCATGCCGCCTCCTGGAGAGGAAGGTGGCCTCCCCGCCGCCAGGTCACAGATGGAGGCTGAGGACTGGCGGGCAGCGGGTCCTTGGAAGTATCAGGGAAAGGAAGGAAGAAGGGGCCAGGCCGGGGAGGGAGGGCCCTCTTTGCCCCGTCTTAGCCCAGTCGTCTTTGCTCATGGTGCGCCTGAGGCCCAGCCCCGAGTTCATGGCTACCAGTTGTCCGCGCTTGCTTCCGGCCGGCAGACAGGAGCTGTGCGCTGACCTAGGCCCCAGAGCCAGTCTGTGCTCACCTGGCCAGGTGTGGCTGCTGCGCCTTCCTAGTCCCACTTGGCCTCTTTCCAAAAGGAAGCTGGGGAGGCTCCCTGGGAAGGCGGGCGGCCTTTAGCCACCTGCTCTCCCCAGGTGTGCGGGGGTCATGGGACTGCAACCCCTGTGCTGCCCCCAGGCGAGAGGCGGGCTGGCAGCGGCCTGGGGCAGCCCGAGGTGAGGCTGGGCTGCTTCTGGAAGCTCCAGGGATGCCGCGCCCTGGTCTTCTCCGGCTCCGGAGGCTCGCAGGTGGGCTGCCCGCTCTTCAGTGTCAGCCTTGTGAACGCAGTTGTCCTGTCAGCTGACCAGCACCCTGACGGTCATGGGCGACTTGGTTCTCTGCCCATGTCATCTAACCACTGCACAGGCGGTGGGACGCGTCCGGGGGCGGTGGTCGTGCACCGACAGATGGCTGCTGGCCCTTTGGGCAGGTTGCCTGGAGTCACCAGGCCGGTGGTCTTCTTTCTGCCTCGCAGCTAGCCACTGACGGTGTGGACCACGTGGAGCAGCTTCTCAGCCGGGTTGCCGGCCCCCGGCCGGCCCCACCGCTCCCTGGCTCGCTGGTATCAGGCCTTATCTTAATCTTCCCGCTGACCCTTCACAGCCGGCAACGAGCCTGGGGCGGAGCGAGCCTGCCGAGGGCTGTGTTTAAGCAATACCCATTTTCAGTGGGGCACAGCAGAGACGTTTGCCGGTCACACGTCTTTAAACACGTGCTTTGAGAGCACTGAGGCCTTTCCTCCGGTGGTTGCCACGTGTTGTCGCCACACGTCATCACTGCGGGAGCCGCCTCGCCCACTTCCCAGGCCCCGCGCCCCCGGTGACCTCTACTGCTGCTGTGCACTCTCCTGCTCAGAGGCTTCACATCCGATGTCCCGCCGCATGTGGCCTTGGTGGCCGGCTGGCTGCACGTGGCAGCTCGTGTGCGCATGCCCACGATTCCCGGTGGGTGGAGCAGGGCCTGCCTGCCACGTGTCTCCGGACACGGGCTGCCCCCGCCGCTGGCGGCTGTCTCCCTGACCTCCACTCCCAGTTAATCCTCTGGCAGTGGAGTTGCTGGGCTGCGCAGTAGCTGCTTGAGGACCTGCGCTCGTTCCCATCGTGGCCGCGCCACAGTGCGTCCCTGCCAGCAACGCAGAAACAGCGTTCTGATTTCTCTGTGTCCTCACTGACCCTGTGGTGGTTTCATGAATCTGGCCTTCCCCGGGGGCGCGGAGGGACCTGCTGTTCTCATAGGCGAAAACAACCCCCAGCCTCTCCTAGGCTGTGCCACTACCCAGGGGCTAGTCCAGGGCTCTGGGGACAGACCCTGTGAGGCAGAGCAAGCCTCAGCCCTGTCACACTGAGACAGACCCAGAGAGGGTGGGACCCAGGATCATACAGCAAGATCAAGGCTCACCTGTCCATTGGCTGCATCCAGAGCACATCCTGCCCATTCCCAGGACAGGAGGGCAGACTTCCCCACCACTCCTAGGAAAGGGTCTGGCGGCCGTTTGAGGAGAGATGGACACTGAAGGTGCTGGACCCCAGGGTACCTGGGACAAGCCTGACCCTTGCTGGCCTCAGCATTCCCAGCAGATGGGGGGGTGGGGTGGCATCTGTCACCTGAGTAAGGGATGCCCCACCTCTCGCTTCCAGCCACTATCCCTCACCAGCCTCTCTGTCGTGCCAACTCCTTTCACCAGCAGACAGCCAGTCTCCCAGAAATTTCTAAGAGGCAGAGTTGGCTTTCCCAAGGTTATCTACCCGCCACCCCCCACTTCCAGGCCCCAAGGTCATTGTTTTAAGCTTTTTTTTGTTAAAAAAAAAACAAAACAGAAAAGTACAAATATTAAAACAAACCAGACACCATCCAAAACAGATATACGCAACATTTTTTAATATATCCTTCAGATCTGAAACGCTCTAGACCAAGCCTTCTCGGATCCCGTCCCTGGCCCACGCTGGCCCCCTTGGGGGTTCCATATCAATTTGGGGAACTTCTGTCCACCTCATCCCCCTTGGGCTGCATGGATGCCATCGGGGTGCTGAGAGCTGGCCTGTCCATTCCCCACTGGCCGGCATGGCCTCGAGGCTCCTAGCTGGGGCTGAGTTGTACCATCTGTGACCCTGGTGACACCTGCTGGTTGGGCTGTGGGCGGAGACCTGGCAAGTCCTCCCCTCCCCCGCAGCCCTGTTTCTGCACACTCACCACTGTTTTTAGGTCCCAAAGGCAATGCCAGGTCACAGTGGCCCTACAGGGTGGGTGTATCATGGCCTGGGGCCACCCATGAAAGATGGGCAGAATGAGGGAGGGAGGGAAGAGGGAGGGAGGAGGGAGAGAAGAGGGGGAGGGGGAGGGGAGGGGAGGGGGAGGGGAGCAGGCAGCAGATCTCTGGGGACCTGAGCAGGGTGCCCGTCTCACCCTGTGCTGGTCCTACCTGCAGCCAAATACCCGGCCATCAAGGACCTGATGCGACCGGACCCCAGACTCAAGTGGACAGTGCTGGCGATGGTGCTGGTGCAGCTGCTGGCCTGCTGGCTGGTGCAGGCACTTCCATGGCGCTGGCTGCTGTTCTGGGCCTACGCCTTCGGGGGCTGCGTGAACCACTCGCTGACGCTGGCCATCCACGACATCTCGCACCACACCGCCTTTGGCAGCGGCCGCGTGGCGCACAACCGCTGGCTGGCCATCGTCGCCAACCTGCCCATAGGCATGCCCTACGCTGCCACCTTCAAGAAGTACCACGTCGACCACCACCGTTACCTGGGTGGCGACAGGCTGGACGTGGACTTGCCCACGCGCCTCGAGGGCTGGTTCTTCTGCACGCCGGCTCGCAAGCTGCTCTGGCTGGCCCTGCAGCCCGCCTTGTACTCCCTGCGGCCGCTCTACGTGCACCCCAAGGCCATCACCCGCGCGGAGGTGCTCAACACCCTGGTGCAGCTGCTGGCCGACCTCGCCATCTTCGCCTTCTGGGGGTTCAAGCCCATGGTCTACCTGCTGTCCAGCACGCTGCTGGGCCTGGGCCTGCACCCCATCTCCGGCCACTTCGTCGCTGAGCACTACATGTTCCTCAAGGGCCATGAGACCTACTCCTACTACGGGCCCCTTAACTGGCTCACCTTCAACGTGGGCTATCACGTGGAGCATCACGACTTCCCCAGCATCCCCAGCTGCAGCCTGCCCCTGGTAGGTGCCCCTGGTGGCGTCCGCAGGGTGCCCCGGGGGAGGAGCTGGTGAATTCCAGAGGGCGGGGCTGCAAGGGCATTTTGCTGTGTCATTGGGCATCCACCTGGCCTCTGCCTGGGCTTCCTCCTCTGCGGGGTGGCAGTGAAGCACCTCGTCCCTGCCTGTGACCTTCCAGGGGCCCCTCCTTGCACAGAGGACAGGATGCACCTCACCCTGGGTGCCCTGGGCCGGAGCAGCTCCGAAGGAGACAGGGAGGTGGGAGTCTGGCCTGGCGCTGGGTGTGAGGGCCGGTGGCGCAGGAGCAGGGCCTGCAGGCAGCTCGTCCTCCAGCATCTGCACAAGTGCTCACCTGTGCAAGTGTGAACGGGTGTGCGTGTGTTTGTGTGGGCACTTTTCTGGGCCAGCGGGGCTCTGTCCTGGCGCCTGTCCAGTCCTGGCCATGCCGTCGCGACACACCTCCTGTCCCTGGTTCCTGCTTTGCTTCGTGTGCACAGTCACCCCGACCTCACGTCACAGACGGGACGGCAGCAGCTCAGAGGGAGGTACCTGCCTCTGGAAGTGACAGAGCAGACCTGGACCCAAGCACAGCCTCAGCTCCTGCTGGCACCAGTGCAGGTCACTTGTCCCTGTGTCTGCCAGCGTCATCAGCGGCCATAGAGGTGCTGAGGCTGGGGGAACCTCCTGGAGTAGGCAGCTGCGGGGAGCCAGCAGGAGAGGGAGGGCTTACCTGAACAGATGTCTTGGGCCTGGAGCTCAGAGCCGCCGCCCTGCAGGGGCCGGGGCGGAGCTGGGCCGGCGCCTGATGACAGGCGCGTGCACACGATGCAGCTCACACACGCACAGGCTGGCGTGCGGTGTGCACCTCTGACGGCCCCCTCCCCGCAGGTGCGGAGGATCGCGCCCGAGTACTACGACCACCTGCCGCAGCACCACTCGTGGGGGAAGGTGCTCTGGGACTTCGTGTTCGAAGACTCCCTGGGGCCCTACGCCCGTGTGAAGCGAGTGTACAAGCTGGCCGACAACCTTCAGTGAGTGTTGGCCTGCAGGAGCTCCCCACCTGGCCGCATGGCCCTGCCGCCAGCTGGCTGCCCCCTCCCGCTTCCTGGTGCCTGGCACCGCACCTGCCCGCCAACCACAGCAGCTGCAGCCTGAAGCAGCTGGCACGCTGGCCCCCCCCAGGGCTGCGCCCGCGGCCCACTCTCTGGTTTCCTGTACAATCAAATAAAGCCTGGTCTCATGTCAGCAGTGCTCTGGGGAGGGTCCAGGGTCCAGGGTCCAGGGTCCAGCCGGGGCAGCAGAAGAGGCACCCCGGCCCAAGGCGTCAGTGTGCCTCCCTCTCGCCGCTCGATGTGCGCTCGGGACTGCCGCTGCCTCCCGTTTCCCAGGTACCATGGGCGTGGGCAGAAGGCCCTGCACCGTGGGGGCCCGAAGCCGCTCACCGCCAGTCTTGGGGCCCCCGCCTCCACCCTGCTGCGTGCTGCAGACACTGGCTCTTCCGCCTCCATCCCTGCTGCAGGCCCTCATACCCGTGGGGAGCCCTCCCTGAGTCGAGGGAGGATTCTGGCTCGATGGCGTGGGCCTGGGATTCTCAAGGAAGAGGCCACAGGCTACGTGGGGGTAGACAGCCAGCCAAGTGAACTACAGGTCTGAGGGGAGCGGGCTGGTGTCCTTGGGGACTCTGGGGTGGACGCAGCTGTCCTGACTGTGCTGGGGGTGGGCAGAGGTGAGGGGAGGCGAGGCAGGGTTGGTTCCTGGTGGGGAGCGTGGAGGGAAGGCCCTCCCTGTGCCAGAACTTTCTGCCCAGGGCTAGGTGTGGCCTCGCGTGGTGCCAGGTACCACTGTCCCCCATGGTCTGATGGCTCGGGAATCGGTCCCTGGCCCCCAGTGAGGGGAGTGCAGCCCCGCCTGGGGTACGTTGAGTGGGGGCAGGGCCCCTTCCTGTGCACATAGGCTGGCGAGGCTGGCAGCGCCTACTGTCTGCAGGTGCCTCACCTCAGCGGGGGCAGAGGCCCATAAGCCAGAGGAGCCAGAACAGGGCCTGGCAGAGCTGGGGAGAGTGGTGCCCCGTGTCCGTGCAGGTTGGCCCCACAGGGGCCTGGACTTCAGGAGGCAGGGGTCAGCAGGAGGGAGCAGCTCTTCCACCATGGGGATGGCCAGCTGTTCAGAACTGCTCTGGGCCTGGGACAGCCCTGGAGCTGCACTGGATCATTCCCTCTTGCCTGCAGACAGGCCTCTCTGTCCTCTCAGGTTGCTGGGGGCACTCAGCGGGCATGTGGCTGGCCCTGATGCACCATCTGGGCCCAAGTGTCCTCCTAGAGGGTGGGGAGGGCCGTAGGCAGCTTCAGGCAGAGCACCCCTTACTTCCCTGCTGGTGTGGGTGGGAGCTGAACTGGTCCCTTTGATGCTCTCAGAACCCAGCCCCTCTGGGAGGCCCAGCCCCCTCTCAGGCCTGTCCCCACTACCGCCAGCCACCACTGTCAAGGTCCTGGCCACCAGGGGGCGCCCCGGCCTGGAGCGGCATGAGGGAGAGCTGGAGACAGGGTGTGGACAGTCACCGTTTATTACCACGTGGACACAGACACCGCGGTGCGTGGACAGACCTTCACCAGTGTGCTGGCTCGTTGCTGCCAGCCAAGGTGCTGACAGTGTCACCGAGGAGACTCGGAACCACCTACTGGAGGGGCGACGGGGCATCTTCTCTATCAACCGAAAGGGAGGTGCACTTAAATAAGCGAATATAAAATACAAAAAGGCGAGACCTGGTGTTGTGTCAGCAGAATCTGAAAACCCGGGAACTGAACTGCCCCGTTTATGTTCTCACAGGTCAGACTCAGAGGAGCCAGCTTGCTCCTTATGCGCTATGCTGGGCCAACGTGGAGCCAGTGCCCGCTCTCTTCCGTCCTGGCGGGCCGGTGAGAGCTCTACGATGTGCTGATCCCGCTCAGCTCCTGCTTGATGGCTGAGGGACAGAGAGGAGGCTCAGGGGGGCCCTGTGCCCGCTCTCATACCCCCCGCTGGGGTGGTCTCCCCTACCCCTCTTCACGGAGGGCTGGGCACTGACAGAGGAACAGGGAATGCAGACCCCGTCCCTGCCGCCTCCCCAGGCCCGCTGCAGACAGGCTGGCTGGAGGCGCGGCCCACAGCACTGAATGGTTGGCTTTGGGTCCTTCCTGGCTGCTCTTCACTCATTAACTCCTTATCTGCCCAGCCAGGGCCTGCAGGGGACTGGACAAACAGGAACTGCATGTTCCCTGCTGGGGCAAGGACAGGGCATGTCCTGGTCATCCAGCTCTGGGCAGGGGGCCCACTGGCCTCTCTCCACATCCAGGCCGCCTCAGCCCTGATGCCCGCCCTCTGAGCCATGGACTGACCCTCCTGCCCAGGTCACCTCTGATGTTCCAGGGTTGGGCCCGCCAAGGCTGCACTCACTGCTGCCAAAATGTGGCCCTTTCCTCTGGCCCCAAATCTGCGCTAGCCCTGTCAACATTCCCCCCACCCCACTCCTCCATGGGAGGAAGGGTGGGTGTGGCTCCCTGGGACAGGGCCTGTTTATGGAGCCAGAGGCTCCTCGGAGGCACGCCGGGCCTGCTGCCTTTCCTGGGCCAAGCAGACCGGCATCCAGGTCGGGCCCTTAAGGTGTCCTGTGGCTTCCTGGTGCTCTGAATCCCAGGGAAGACACCAAACCCAGTGATCAGAGGCGGCAGAATCAAGAATGGCTCCATCAACATAGAGGCTTCAGAATGTATCTGAGGGTCACTTTCCCTCTGGCCTATTTACCAGGTAACCCCAGAGAATGCTCCTGTTTAGGCGTCACACCAAAAGGGAGCAGCGACTCTAGGCCACTAACTTGTCTCTGCCTCAGTTTGCTCAGCTGGAGACCAGGAGGGTGGTGTGGGTCGGAGGAGCAGGAGGAGACCCCAGGATGTAAGAGCAGGCCTGGCAGGTGACTGGCTGCCCTGCCCCTCCCACCGCAGCCCAGGGATGCTGCCCCAGGGCCCTCCGGCTCACCTTCGATGATTTCCTCCTTCACTTTGTGAAGCTCCCGAACCACCTCCTCCAGGATCTCCTGTTGGGAGCAGACAAGGCAGAGATGCCTTCACGGGTGGTGTGACCAAAGGGGAGGGGGCACCCAGGCCTCCCTCTGGATGCTGCAGCTGCCACCGCTCAGGGCACACTGCGAGTCCAAGAAGCAGACGGATGCCCGTCTTGTGGCAGCAGGGAGGGGCCAATGCAGTATGTGGGCATCCCTTCCCACGCTGTCGGCTCCCAAGGCTCTGGGCAGACCCCAGCCTCCCAGCAAGGCCACACTCGCCTGCTTCATCCGGTCCAAATCCAAGGCATCCAAGGCCACATCGTTGACACTCCCCGCTGGCTTCATCCTGGAGGTGCGGAAAGGTGGGTGGAGGCCGGCGTGTGCAGAGGCGGCCTGCCAGGGCCCCTGCCCAGCCCAGCATTGCACTGCCCGATCTGCCCTCTTTGCAGCGCTCCCTGCTGTGATCTCTGGCTTTGCACGGCTACTCGGAAAGGACTCTAAGGCCCAGTCAACGGGTCTCAGGGCACTCTGACCGCATTTCCCAGCCCAAGACTTGGGGCTTGGGGGTCAACAATGGGCCCCTCTGAGTGAGGGTACAGTCACTGTCCCTGCCCCCCCGGAGAAAATGGCGAACAGCTACCCCTCTGGGTGGGTCTGGGATCTGTGTACCGGGAAGTTTGGGGAGGAGTGACATGGAACAAAATAAATGAGACCTCTCAAGGGTGACACAGTGCACCCTCATCGAAAGGCACCCACTTCTGACAGACCAGTGTCCCCAGGGCCGGTGACTGTGTGAAACTACTTCTGGAAGTATCAGCAGACCTGGCTGTGCTCTTCTGAGACGCAGGTCTCACACTCACGGGCTGTACTGCTTTGGAAAGTTTCTGAAATAAGGCTTGAAACAACATCTCTTGCATGTGAATGCTCCTTGGCAAATGTGGGCAAGTTCTAACTGTCTGGACGTTAAAGCAGGATATGGTGCCTAAGGGCAGTTTTCTAGAGCTGATTTCTCTGCTGCGCGGTGGAGAGTGGCAGCTGGGTCCTGCAGTGTTGGGTCTGTATGGCCCTCGAGCTATAGGGACCATGGACGTGATGGCTGGTGGCACAGTAGCCCTGCCGGGCTGGCCCTGGGGAGCTGGGCTCCAGGGTCAGAGAATGAGCATGCACACGAAGCGTGGCTGCACCACACTGGAAAGAGGCACGGGGTCCTCAAAACACTGGAGCCAGAGCCCCACGGGATCGAGCAGCAGTTCCGTGCACACAAGGGAGGCATCGTGTGGAAGAGGAAGCTGGTGCCCCTGACTGGAGCACCGCTCACGGGTAAGACTGATCCCGGGTGGTGAGCGGGTGGTATGTGCGGGTCTACACCAGGGACTCGCACTCAACCAAGAGACAGAAGGAAACCCTGCCCCTTGCAACAACGTGCCTCGACCGAGGGCACATTCTGCTCAGGGAGTAGGTCCAACAGAAGAGGACACACTGTGCGACCGCACTCCTGTGGAGCAGCTAAGCAAATGAGCTCAGAGACGCAGAGATGGCAGGGCCTTGGGGCACCAGGACACCTCAGTCAAAGGCCACACGCTCCCGTAAGATGGGTAGGTTTGGGGACGTGACGGTTGGCACACTGTCCTTGGATGCAGGTAAAGATGCAGACTTGAAGTTCTCACCACACACAGATGGAAAAGGGACGCTGAAGCCCTCTCGTGGCGATCATTTATGCAGACATGGGCATCACATGAGGTGGAACTCATGCTGGCTGGGAACCACACGTGCGGGTCAGCAAACTGCATGCCCAGTGCCCACGTCTGGGTGACAAAGACAAGACAAACGGAGACAGTGCTCCTGCGTCCCTCCTGGGTGAACGTGGGAAAGAGGCCAAGTGTGGGCCGACGAGTCCGCGCAGTTTGGAGCCCACAGGGAGAGGGTTGGCCTGAGCCCCAGCTCCCCACACTGTCCTGCCACTGAGTCCCTACTCCCACAGCAGTTTTCCGCCTCCTGGGCTGATGACCCACTGGGGCCCCAGCCCTCCCGTCTGCACACTGGACACTGGCTCTGGGTGGCAGTGCTCACACACCTGGGGCCAGGGTGGCGGTCAGAGCTGCGGAGCCCCCTTGAGAGCGCTCTTTGTCCTGCGAGGGGCAGGAGGTCATACAGCGCCACCAGCTGCCGCCCCAGAGCAGCTTCCAGGTGCTAATCTGCAGGCAGTGCGCACTTCTACGCCCCTCCCTCCTCCCTGCCCCTCCTTTCTCCAGCGTCCTGGTGGCTTCCGTTCTGTGAACTTCCGGGTTGGCCAGAGGCTGTCCCCAGTCTTCCAGGTCAGCTGGCCCGCACAGACTGCCTCCCTCCGTGTCCAGGCCCGAGCACCTCTGGATCCCTTGTGTCTGGTCTCAGGCTTCTGCCACGGAACAGTAAAGTCCACGAAGGCAGGGACCCATGGCCTGGGCCAGACAGGGACCACAGGCCTCCTCACCCAGGTCAGGCTTCTGCTACCTGCTCCTAGGACACCTGTGTCCATGTGCAGTGGGCAGCAGGGCGTCCCTCAGTGCCCAGGACACACATGGCATCTGCTTATCTCGCAGCTGCTTGCCTCTGACTTTTTGGACAACCTGTTTCAAACTTCCTGTCGTCCTGTCTGCAGCCCCGCCAGCTGTGGCTTCTGAGAACCGTCCAGGGCCATGTGCAGAGGAAGGGGCTGGGCCGGCTAGTGAGCACCTGTCCAGCTGCAGTCCACCCACTCTGAGGAGGGAGGCTGGGAGAGACCCCTGCTCGCCGGGTGGCAGTCAGCAATCCAGAGGTGGGGCTGGTGCTCACTCACGCTGTGGATGGACAAGTTAGCCCCCACCCCACCCCGACCCGAGCGAACAGGGGCCTTTCCCAGAGCCAACCGTTAGCAGGCAGGACAGGACAAGGGCAGGTTAGTCGCGTGGGGATGAGGAAGCTGGGGATGACATTCGGTACCTAGAGTGAGGCTGCGACTGAAGGGGACTCTTAGCTTCGGGACTCTTTGCCACAGACGGGGTTCTAAGGCAGTGGAATGAAACAAGACATGTGACAAGACTGGCGCCATTTCCCACGGGGCCCCAATGCCTCTGGCTCAGGCTTCCCAGGGAGCTCACCTGGACAGTAACGAGGACACGGGCTTCTCCACCGAGTTGCTGCGTTCCCAGGGCTTCCGGCCAGCTTCTGTCAAGTCATTTCAAGGACAAGGAGCCTCAGAGCTGAGAGGGCTCTGTGACCCCACCCCTCGCCATGCTGCCTGCCCCCACCCCAGCAAGGCGGGCTGCGCAGAAGAAGGCTCCTTCGTCAGCTCCACTTTGGTCCAGGCTGCCCTTGAAGGCCTGCAGGGGCCACTGCAGTCACCACCACCCCCACTTGCCCTCTCAGGGCCAAGCTCCTGTGCCCTCGACCTGGATGACCTTGACTTGTGACCTGCTCTAGAGTCCTCTCACTAGCTTGGGTCTCTCCCTGGAACATGAGCCAACAGTCAGGGCCGGCCGGGGTCCATCGCCGTCTGCGGGCCGCATCCCTGAGACACATGGAGCACGCTCACTGGCTACCTGGCTCCCATGCTGCCGTGGGCTCAAGGCTGGCTTGTCTCTCCTTTTTCTGTTTTAAGCCACATGCTGTGAAATTAGGTTTCATGTTACTTCAAGATTTGTTGCGCTGAACCGAGAGGCCTTGTTATAGTAATTAGGATAGGTAATATTAAGAATGTATTACACTTAGAAAATGGAGTGACTTATGCCCTGCTAAATGTTATAAAGTAACTGAGTGAAATGAAACTAAACTGAGTGCAAACATAAAGATAAAAACGCTACTTAGGCGACACCCCTGTGTGCACCTGTACCCTTAGATATCACAGCCCCAGGCGGCCCGTG